>BMAC01000085.1:2222954-2255594 GCA_014905375.1 Phtheirospermum japonicum | reverse complement strand
GTTGTTGAAGTGTACTTGTGGTTGCCGTACTTTATATGAGTTTGTGTGGGGCCTTGAAGTTGGCGGTTGCGTGATGATATCTCGTTAGTAGAAACAAAAGTCAAATAAAGTCCGGTTGGGGTATACCGGCATGGTGAAAGTAGAAAATTGAAAAATCAAAAAGAATTGAGGTGCCGAAACAGCCGTCTATCCGTATTTATCAAGTGCATTCGCTTACAAATTCCAAAGAGCGAAGTCCAACGAAGATGCTAGTAGCTCAACAATTCATGCACGTGCTCAAAAGGTGCATCACACTATCAAATTCTCAAAACATGGCGGAGGTGAACTCAAAAATTAAACACCCAATCAAGACAATCCTCCTATCCAGCGCCATATCATCATTATGAAGTCAAGGAAGGTAGTGCGGAGCTGCGGGCCTAAATTGAAAAAAAATAAATAATAAATAAATGGGAGAGGACAAGATATTTGATCAATCCCAATGATGGATAGAGACAAACCATTGAGTAGCGAGGGGGCACCATAGTGCATTGACGTGACATGTATAAAAAGGGGTTGCCAAGCTACTGGGATCATCTAGGCCAATACATGAAACGTCCAAGATTTCTTAAAATATAGTGGTGTCTAGAGTCCGAATAAATTCATTTGGGTAATTTGAGTGAGTTACTTATATTATGTTTGTCCTATGATTTAATTCTTCATATTTCTTGAGGACAAGCAAGGTTTAAGTCTTGGGGATTTGACAAACGAGAAATTACACGCTAATTGACGGTTTAATTCCGGTGATTTTATGTGCTTAATATTATCATATATGCTTATTTCTCGTATAATTGTTATTATGADMAAYCAAGCACCAATCGTATATTTCTTCTCTATTTTGCAGTATTTGGTGCTATATTTATCGAAGGATGTCTCACAAGGAAGTAGAGAAACGAGGATTGACGAATCGAGGAGAGAAAAATCAAGAATCAGGATGGTGCGTCGCTGACGCGTCGATGCCGAGGATGAACCGCGTCAGTCGATGCGATGTGCGGTATGACGCCGAAGGCTGGCTCACGTCAGTCGACGCTATGACGACGCTCATGTTCTGAAGCGTCGATGGGAAGGACGTCAGTCGACGCTATGTCGACGCTCATGTTTTGAAGCGTCAATGTCGACGCCCATGCAGGACGACGCAGGCAGGTGATTCGCGTTGACGCCGAGGGCTGGTTCGCGTCAGTCGACGCTTCGTCGACGCCGACTCGGCAGAATTATTTTAGGAAGAATCTTGGGCTGCAAGAAAAGGGAGTTCTATATAAACCCCAACACTATTTCGTCCCATAGCAGAATACAACATATCCTAGGGTTCTAAGGAGGTCCAGAGAGGTTCCAACTCGTCCCAAGTCATCCACACGCAAGAGAACTTGAAGATTGACGTTCAAAGATGCAAGATTCGAGTTCAACACATCGTCTCTCCTATTTTATCAAGGATTATGTTTGTTCATCTGAACCTTTTCTTTTATTTTCTTAACTCCATGAGTGAGTAAATTTATTATCTAGTTCTAGGGATGTTGAAACCCTCGTGAAACTATATTTAATTGATTTATGCAATATTGTTGTTCGTTCGTCATATGCGATTATTTGTGTTGTTCTAATTTCAATTTATGATTGCTTAATTCTTAATTTGTCTTGATCACCTAGATTAGGGATTGGTTATCTATTGCTAGAAATAGGATTGCTTCCCGTGTAATTGTCGTAATTACTATTTCTCTGAAGCAACTAATGATTGTAAATCATTGGGGACAACACATCATAAGTTAAATAAAYYGAGCTTGTGAGTTTATTGCTTAGATTAGCCTATTTACCTGATTCTTATTGMTGTTGATGGATTAAATCTAGAGAGCTTATTCTAGGTTKTTCATTGAYTAGGTTTAATTAAAGAGCTTGTTTTAATTAAATACRCATAAGGGTAAATTCGAGTAGCAGAGCTTGTTGTTACTTAGGGTTTTTAGTTGCATGTGATGAATGTATTATGATATTGTGGTTGGTTAAATGAGTGAATCGAGGGTGGAAACTGAACTAGAACTAGGCCTTTATTATTATTAAMTCTTCGTTAATTGTTTTCTTGCTAGTTTAATTGCTTGTTTATTTTATTAGTTAAATCAGTTCATAATTCCTTACCCCAATTATTTATTTAAATAAAATACGAATCATCACAATCTAACCACACTCCTCGTGGGTTCGACCCTTGCTTGCCATTGCTACTAGTTAGTAGAGGAAAGTCGAGGAACTTTATAAATATTATTTTTGACTCTTCAACGACGAGCAGTCAAAAGTACAATAAAGGAAACCTAAGGTACAACTATGCATGCATTATCATAAAAACTAAATAATGCGAATCAATGAAAATCAAAAGCACCAATAGAAAGAGTAATGAAATTTGACGTGAAAGTTAAAATCTTTTTGAAAAATAACTAGAAACGAGGAGTAGGTCTAAGAATCAACATAAAACCATGCATGGAAATAAAAACCAAAATAAAGCATAGAAAATATTTAAAATAGAAACGATCAAGGACTCGATCTATGATCAAGGTGTGTCACTCACCTAGATTCCTAAACCAAATCATAAATCTAACAACAAATCTAAGAGCCAAGGCAAAATACATAAATTGAAGAACAAGCATGAAATTGAAGAACAAGGAAGAAATTAAGAAAAGCTTACTTGAATTAATAAAGAGAATCACAAACTTTATGAAATTAAAATCAAAATAAAATCCAAGTGATGGCTTGAATTCTTCTTGAGCTTACAAACCGAAGGAAAAGCTTGAAATTAAATCTAAGAACTAGGGAGAGAAATTAATCCCCAAACCCATGCAAGAGTTGGGAGGAGAGTGTGATATTTTTGAGCTAATGAGATATCTAATCTATTTATACTAGGTTTTATTAAGGGTAAATGGGTCAAACAAGCCTTGAAAGCTTGGATTTCTCATGTTTGACCAAGTTTGATCCGAAGTGGCTTTGCTAGCCACTTGGCTAAGCTTTTGGCATGGGTTGGCTCGATTTGGCTCGAGGCAAGGCGTGGCTGGGTGGGCATGGCTTGGCATGGCCAGCAGGCGCGCGCAGGTGTCGGCAGGCGCTGGGCGGATGGTTGTCGGCGTGTCTCGGCAAGAGACGCACGGGCGTGGGCGCGCGGCGTAGACTGGCGCGTGCGGGGGCTGGCGCTGGCATGCGCTGGACGGAGAGCGGTCTCGGTAGGCGCAGGCGGACGTGGTCAGCAGGTGCACACGGGCGTCTCGGCAGCGCTCGACAGGTGCGGGGCTAGCTTGCCTTGTCGTGCGGCAGCTTGCACGAAGATCTGGTTGGCGAGTCTTGGCGTGGCTTTGCACATCTTGGCGACCATTCCAGAATGTTTTGGCATTTTGGAGCTAGTTCGTAGCACGGATTTTGACGCATCCTGGCACGCTTTGGCTCGAGCCAAGGTTAGGCCAAGGGCCAATTTCACCTTCTTTTTCGATTTTTTGCCACCCATGACTTCAAGTCTAGCAAGAATCACACACATCTACAAACTAATTGATCCAATTTAACCAAATCAAGTATAAAATAAAATAAAAACACGAAAAACAATAAAACGAGAAAAAAACCTAATAACCTAACGAAACTCGACTCAAAACCACTATGAATGACACTAAACCCTAATTAAAAACACATGAAAAATACCACAATTACATGCAAAACAATCTTCTGTCATGGCTAAGGAAGAACAAGGTAACCAAAATTAATGAATGTAAATAGATTTAAATGAAAATCAGAGACACTCGATCCACTACCCACCACCTTCTGACAGAGATACAACTATGGGGCTTATAGGTCATGGTGGCATTTTTTTTTGGGACATAATTGAGAGTTTTAGCTACGCGAGTGGTGGATCGCATCTTGGTTTAGCCGTGGGTTTTCTGACGATAGCTCACGGTTTTATTTGCTATTTTTGGTCGTAGAACCTAGAGATGAGGTATCGTAATAACATTAATTTATTTATGTATTAAGCTTTTGAGATTGATTTAGTAGAATATTTTTGTGATTTCTCTATGATTAATCATTTCTATTCCCTCTCTCGTAGCAGCCTTCTGATGATTTTCACATCATATTTAACTCAATTTTCAATTTTTAGGTTACTCTTAAATCAATGATCAAGTAGTTTCTATTATAATTATTATTATTTTGTATTCTGAAATATGATTTTTTATTTTTTCTACTTTATTTTTTGTTTGTTAATTATGAGAAACGACATCAATTAATACTCTAAAGTTGTAGTTTTATGTTTAACTTGACTGATACAATTTATTTTGCTGCTGTTGTTGTTGTTGTTGTTTTGCTTTGGATTTTTGTTGTCTGTGCGTGTGTGTTTGTAGATTAAATTGGAGCGATACGATAAGAAACTCGCCTTATGAGATTAAAGAGAATATGAGGAAATTCAACTCAGTGTTGGAGGCGACATACAAAAATAAAGTCGTGGATTGTTCCAGTTATGAGAGGCTTCGAGGTGAGATCAAAAAAATAGCAAGAACAACCGTGCCGGCGCATTGTGAATTCTATGTTAGCTGTTTGCAGATACTAAGCGAAGAGAAGAACCTATTGATTGCTACCAAAAGGACGAAGTCTTCATGTACTTCGAAGATAATGCTAGTATGACCATTGGCCCTATTGAAAATGAGTGTGTTGATCTTTGGCACGGGAATGCTAGTGCTGCTAATGCTATTGTTTAGAAGTTGAAGTTTGGAATTTTTTGAAATTGCGTTTGTTTTACTTTTTTATTCTTGTTACAATGTTAACGATCTTAGAGATCATATTTTTTGTTTAGATTTCTAAAGGATCTATTCAGTTATCATATGGAGGCATTAACCTTATTTTCTCTATTTTAATATTCTTATAAAAAAAGATAAAAGTATTATAAATTGTCTTAAATGTATTATAATTACATTTAAAAGTATCATAAATCTTGAATCAGTAGTTTTGTGAATATCACAAAATTATCTTAAAGTATTTCAATATATGATTAATGTATCGCAAAAAGATGACAATTGTGAGTGATTCATTTCAGTTATTTCTCAAACTAATATATAATAGTTACAACCATAGTATCCAGTAGAAGTATCACAATATTGGTTTAACGTATAATAAGATGTAGTACATGTATAACAAAAAATTATTCTCACTTTTGGTCACAATTTAAAATTTCTAAATTAAAGTATCACAATATCGGGTTATAGTATCACAAGTTATCGTAAAAGTATCACAAAATATAACTATAATATGACAAAATATTATTCGTCTATATTTATATTTAATTCTTTACGTCTATATATTTTTATAGTAAGTATTACAGAGTGTTGTTAAAATATCACAAAATATAGCTATAGTATTACAAAACATAGTTCGTCTGTATTTATATATATATATATATATATATTACGTCTATATTTATTTTATAGTAAGTATTGCAAAGTGTGTTAAAGTATCACAAAATATAACTACAGTATTACAAAATATAGTTCGTCTATATTTATATTTAGTTTTTTTACGTCTATTTATTTTTATAGTAGGTTGTTAAAGTATCATTAAAGGTTGTTAGAGTATTATAAAATATTATAAGAGTAACACAAAATATAATTCTTACAAATTATAGTTAAAGTACCACATTTATTTTATGTTTTATTTTTGATTATACATCTACATTTTCTTGCAATTAGTTGGTCATAGTATCACAAAAGACTATTATAGTATCACAAAAACATTGAAAAGTATCACATGTTTTTATTATTAGAGATGTTGAAACCCTCGTGAAACTATGTTTAATTGATTTATGCAATATTGTTTTTCGTTCATCATATGCGATTGTTTGTGTTATTCTGTTTTCAATTTATGATTGCTTAATTATTAATTTGTCTTGATCACCTAGATTAGGGATTGGTTATCTATTGCTAGAAATAGGATTGCTTCCCGTGTAATTGTCGTAATTATTGTTTCTCCGAAGCAAATAATGATTGTTAATCACTAGGGACAACACAACATAGGTTGAATGAACCGAGCTTACGCGTTTATTGCCTAGATTAATCTATTAGCCTAATTATTAATGCTATTGTTGGGTTGAACCTAGAGAGCTTATTCTAGATTATTCAATAATTAGAATCAATTAAAGAGCTTATTTTAATTGAGTAAACAGTAAGGGCAAATTCGAGTAGCAGAGCTTATTGCTACTTAGGGTTTTTAGTCGCATGTGATGAATGGATTATGATATTGTGGTTGGTTAAATAAGTGAATCGAGGGTGGAAACTGAACTAGAACTAGGCTTTTATTATTATTGAACTCTTCATTTTCCTTTTCGTATTTCTTTAGTATTTATTTAGTTAGTTAAATTAATTCATAATTCTTCCCCCAATTACTTTTACTTTAATAAAATACGAATCGTCACAATCTAACCACACTCCTCGTGGGTATGACCCTTACTTATCACTATTACTAGTTAGTGGAGTGAAGCTGAGGAAAATAAATATTTAATTTGACGCTTGACGACGGGCGGTCACTAACATTGACGTTCATACAAGTTATTGAAGACCTTCAAACCTTTCAATGTGTTCGTCGGCAACGTCGGTTTCCATTTACCGAAGGAATATTGTCCATCGCCATTGCCCAATTTTGCTACCGGCGGATTTATCGACGGATTCTTGTCCGTCGGTAAATTTAATATAAGTTTACCACCCCAGCGGACAGATTCATTTCACCACCCCACACCCAAAAGTAGGGTTAGGGCTTGAGAGAGGAGCCGCCGCTGCTGTCGGAGTCGTCGTCGCCGCCGGAGCACCGCCGGAGCGCCGTTGAAGCACCGTCAACATCATATATTAAGGTATGTTATCCTTTTAATTCAAATATAATTTCTTTTTTATTTTAGGGTTTTAATTAATTTGATTTGAATTTAAGAATTAGATTTTGAGAAATTGAAATTGGGTTCAATTTATGAATTTATGCTTGATTTATGCATTTTTGAATGATTTTAGGTTTAGGGTCCATTTATGCAATTAAGTTTATTTTTTTGATTAATTTGTAATTAATTTATAATTGGGTTCGATTATAAGAATTTGTATAAAATTAGGGCTAATTAGGATATGTTTAATGTATGTTATTATTTTTAGTTATATATATATTATGATTGATTGATGTTGTGATTGGTTGGGTAGACGTCGGTGATGACGTGGTGTACGGCGCAGACCAGGAGGTTTCGTCCCTCCAATAATGGCTTCTATTTTTTTTAAATGATGGTGGTTTTAAAAAGTTTTAAATTGTTGGGGATGGTAGTTTTGAAATGAAAAGTGGTGATCGGTATGTAGATATTATGTTTAATTAAGCATAACATCCACATACCGATCACCACATATATTATGGTTTTTTGATATTGTGTACATGTGATTGATTAGTCGATATTCTTTTGTTTTTAAATTTTTTATGATTAATATAGTAAGAACAATGGGGAGTTTGATTTAATTTTGTCGTTTAATTAGATTTAGTATCAAGTATGTAGTTTGATAATAAAGTCTTAATTGTTTCCTTTTACAATATGTACCTTAGACCCGTTTGGAATTTAGTATAAAATAAAGAGTTTGCTCAAAGAAATATTAAAATTAATAATAACGTTATAACCAAAAATAAAATTAATAATAATAATATAACCAAATTAATAATAATAATAATATAATCAAATTAATAATAATAATGATGATGATATTAATATAACCGAAAATAATAATTTAACATACTTAAGTAAAACATAATCAAACCTCCAATAATTCATAACAATTCTCTTAAATTCTTTATTTACACATACCAAGAAAATTAAATTAATAATAACGATATAACCAAAAATAAAATTATTAATAATAATATAATATAACCAAATTAAAAATAATGATATTTACCCTATAATTGTATTAGACACCGCCAATTCCTCGATCCTCTTAACAATATCAGATTTCTTGTGATTCGAATCCTCGATCTCTAAACTCATTTTCACAATCATAGTGCCCTGTTTTTTGCGCTTGATTAGTTAACCGAGCATCGAACAGATAGTTAATCTCATTATTAATTAGAGATTCATAAATATGAAAAATTAAATTTAATAACAAATCTAAGCATTTGGCACATGATTGAAAAATTTGATCATAATAATTTCATGAATTTTATCCTAAAATTATTTTGTGCTGAAAAGCTAGGTGAAATGGAAACATGGGTATATTGGTTCTTTAGTTGGACTTGTTATGACTACTAGTGGCCGGTATTCCTAAAGCATGTAGGTTTCTTTTATATAATCATTTATAATTACATTTCAACTAATTTTTTGGCCTCAACTCATCGATGATATTATTAGCCTCAGTCAATAATATCTCGATCGTTTTTTAAAAACCTTTTTTTAAAAAAAACTGAAAAATGTAAATGTAAACATGATGGTGCGAGTCCTGGGGAACGGTCAAAGAAATAAATACCATGAAAAACACTTGTTGTGCTTCCTTTTCATGATATTTACTTTTTTGCCCATCCCGCGGGACTCGCATTAATATGTTCACATTTTTATTTTTCTAATTGTTTTTAAAACAAAAGTATTTTAAAAAGACGATCGAGGAATTATTGATTGAGACTAATAAAATCATCGATAAGTTGAGGCCGAAGAATTTGTTGAAATGAAATTATAAATGATTATATAAAAGAAACATACATACTTTAGGAATGCCAGCCACTAATAATCATAAAAAGTCCAATTAAAGAACCAAATACCCATATTTCCATATCACCCAAGCTTTTCAATACCAAATACAATTCAAGGATGAGATTTATGAAATTGTTATGATCAGATTTTTCAATCGTGTGCCAAATGTTAGATTTGTTATTAAATTTAATTTTTCATGTTTATGAATCTCTAATTAATGATGAGATTAACTATCCGTTCGATGCTCGGGTCACCAATCAAACGCAAGAAACAGGGCACTATGATTGTAAAAATGAGTTTAGAGATTGAGGATTTGAATCACGAAAAAATCAGATGTTGTTAATACGATCGAGGAATTGGTTGTGCTAATAAAATTATTTTATCGACGGACATGAAATACGTCGATAAAACTAAATTATTATATTTATTTATTTAATTAATTATCGATGGACATTGTGTCCGTCGGTAAATTCAAAAGAATTAGAATGCCGACAGCGTCTTACCGGCGACTGTACCAGTTGGAAATGTCGTCTGCATTTGACGACGGTCTGATATTCCGTCGGCAATTTGAATTACCAACAAAGGATTTACCGACGCCGTAAACCCGTCGGTAAATCATTTACCGATGGATTTAGCCGTCGGCAATCCCGGATTTTTTTTTGTAGTGTGATAATAAATAGTTACAAATCACAATACTCCCAAGAGGGAGTCACAAGAAATCCAAATAATATCCAACAAGATCAACGAGATGAAATGATAACAAATGGTAAAAGGTAATACCAATTAATATAGATAACATAAATATTTTATATAATATCATATAATAGGACTTATGAACAAATCAAAGATTGTGGTTTGAATGAAAGCATTTTAATGCGAGAATTTAAAGAGAAACATTTAGAAATGGGAATTTAAATGGAAAAAAATGAGTTTCAAAAGCAATAAAATGATGATCTGGGGCATTAGACTCGTCTTCAAGGTCAATAGATAGTATACCAAGCACTTAACCTAGAAATAGGGGTTGTAAATCTTGATTCTAAATTAAACACCCAATAAATTCTTATTAATTTCTTGAACTCATCTTAACCCTACCCATAGGATCTATCCTAAAATATTGAGAAATAACAAGAAATAGAAGCAAGATCAGGCAAGAACAATAAACATTCAATTAGAAGTCGTAACAAGAAATCAAAGAAAGAAATACATGATATTCAGAAAGGTCACTTTCAATTAAAAGGAGGTCTAACATCTACAGCATAAATGAACCACAAAATTTGAATCTTGAAGGAAAATAATTATAGAAAATGAATACTAGATCTAGAAAATAAGTAAAACCCAATAAAAGATAATTAATAAAAGCTTACTTAAAACTAAATGGTAATGTTTAATTATAGTATTTAATCTAACCAAAAGCTCGAGTCTTTAAGCAAAATAATGAAAAACAAGCGCTTGATCAAAAATTCATGTTTTATGAGAAGGAAACCTCCCAAAACTTGAAGAAGAAAGAAAACTAAAGTTGGGAAATAATATAAAGAGAGAGTGCGATCAAGGCCACTATTTATTCTACTCTGGGTAGATTAGGGGTAAAATGGGTAATTCCCAGATAGGGAACCATGGCTTGGGCAACTGTCAGCCATGGTGCCTTCTCGAGCCACTACTTGAGCGTAAGAAATCATCCACACAAGTTTACTAGGGGGACAATATGCCTTTTTAAGCTTCCATGGCAGTGTGCTGCTCGAGTAAAATTCGAGTAGAAGTGTGTTGTAGGTGTGTTGCTCGATTAGGAAGCGTGGATGAGAGGATTAGCTCGAGAAGAGTCTCAAGAAGGGCCACTGTCTCTAGGTGTGTGGAAGTTATCAAGAGGTGTGTGCATGGGCCCTATGCCCTACCAATGGTTATTGGCATGTGCGTCCGTTGCTGCTGAAGATTGTCAAAAGGTGCCAGAAGTGTCTAGGCATGGTGCACGCGTGATGGGCGAGGATTTAAGGTGTTTTTTAGAGGTGACGATAGGTATATCTAGGCATGGCTGATAGTGTTTGTACATGGTGTGCATGTGCTGTCGATGGTTGTTGAAGGGTGTAGGCCATAACGCGCGGACATGGGTGATAGGTGTCGGCATGGACAATTGGGTACACAAGCAGGTGGTGATTAATCTCACCTGGAAAGCATTATGAGTCTACTTATTGAAGGAACATGTAGATTAAGAGAAAGTTATGAAGGGGATTTTGGTGATAATGTTAAGAGTTGAGCCATGAAATTTAAAGCTTTATGGGCAAGCTTCTTTTGGCCAAGCATGAAGAATGATGCAACAAGATTGATTTGGTGCTATAAGAATTTTCAGATATATGCACTTGCCATACATATCCCTGCAGGAGAAATGATAGTCATGAGTTCACCTTATCTTTTTGCTCAGTAGGGCATAGACCTAGTAGGACCCTTTTCGGAAGCGAGTGAAGAGAGGAAGTTTCTCGTAGTAGCAATGGATTATTTTATGAAGTGGGTAGATGCAAAGGCCAGTTCCACCACCAAGACTCAAATTATAACATTCTTATTTTCTAACATATATTATCATTTTGACATACCACGTGTGATAGTCTCTGATAATGGGATCCAGTTCAATAAAAGAAAGGTATGAGCATGGTGTGAGGAGTCAAAGATTAAGTAGAGGTTCACCACGGTTGTCGACCATTAGGAAAATGGACAAGTCAAAGTTACCAATTGCACTCTAGTACAAGGATCAGTATTATGAACATATAAAACAACACCTCAGTCCACTACGGGTGAATCACCTTTAGCTTGGTGTATGGGATGTAAGTACTCATTCTAGTGGACATAGAAGTAGAGTCGCATATGTTCCTAAACTATGATGAATATTAAAATATACCTTTGATAAAGGAGGCACTCACTTAATAGATGAAAAAAAAATTATGCCTGCACTACAATTTGAGAAGTATAAGAGGCAAGTACAGGCTATTATAACAAATAGGTGAAATAATGATAATAAATCTCCCCACTCCAACCGCTCTTGCGATAGATGAGGAACCCAGGCCAAGAAACCCCCATTAACATACACGATTAGTACCTAGGCAAACTGATGTTCTAGCTAATATAAGAAATCTACAACCAAACTTGTTTAGAATCTTTAAAGTTCATTGAGTCCTAGCGGGAGGAGATTATAAATTATAAGATGAATTGGGGGTAACCCTTCTGAATCTATGGAATGTATGACATCGTAAGAAATATTGTTTTTAACGCCTTGAGGTTATGGCTTTATGTATGGAATGACCTTCTTTTCTTATTATCAAAGGAGCCAAGCTCGGCTTATTCTTATGTAGTGAGGAGGGTGGATATGCTCCCCTTTTTTCTAAACTATTTCTGATTTGATGATAATTGAAGATCGGGCAAGGGGCTCAAACTTGTGCATCTTACTATTGGGCTAGATGTTCTCCCCTTATTTCTAAACTCTTTCCAATCAAATGAAAATCACGGATCGGGCAAGGGGCTCCATATTGTGTATCTTATGATTGTGGTAGATGTGCTCCCCTTATTCTTGAAATCATTCTGATCCAATGATAATTATAGATTAGGCAAGGGGCTCCATCTTGAATAACTTATGACTTTATGGATATGCTCCCTTGTTTCCGAACTCTTTCGGATCTGATGATAATTGTGGATCACGCAAGAGTCTCCAGCTTGCATAGCTTTCAAGTGAACTAGATATTCTCCCATTATTTCTAATCTATTTTTGATCTGATTATAATTGCGTATTAAGCAAAGCATCTATATTTTGTGACTTACGACAGGTCTAGATGTTCTCCCCTTATTTCCATACTACTTTCAATTTGATGATAACTATGGATCGAGCATGGGGCTCCAACTTATACAGCTTACGAATGAGATGGAGATCTCCGTATTCTTGAAATCTTTCTGATCTGATGATAATTGTGGATCAGGTAAGGGGCTCTAGCTTATGCGGCTTATAACTGGTCTGAATGTGCTCCTCTTGTTTCTAAGCTTTTTTGATCTGTGATAATTATGGACTGGGCAAAGGTCTCTTAATTATGCATCTTACGACTACACTTGACGTGATACCCTTTTTTTAGAACTCTTTTCGATTTGATGATAATTATGGATTGGGGAATGGGCTTCAATTTGCGAACTCTTAATAGGTATAGACGTGATCCCCTTGTTTTGATGATAATTGTGAATCGATTAATGGGCTCCAACTTACGCATCTTACAACTTATATGGATGTGCTCCCCTGGTTTTTGAACTCTTTTTGATCTGATGATAACTAAGGATTGGTTAAGGGGCTCTAGCTTGTATAGCTTATGACTTGGGTGGATGTGCTCACCCTGTTTATGAATTATTTCCGATCAGATGATAATTGCAGATTGGACAAGGGGCTTCAGGCTGCGCAACTTATGACTGATTGGATGTGCTCCCCTTTTTTCCAAATTTTTTCGATCCAATGATAATTATGGATTGGTTAAGGGGCTCCATCTTGAGCTAATTATGACTTGGGTATATGTGCTCCCCTTGTTTCTGAACTCTTTTAGATCCGATGATAATTGCAGATGGGATAACGGATCTAACTTACATAGCTTACTACTGGGTTGGATATGCTCCCCTTGTTTTTGTACTCATTTTAATCTAATGATAATTGCAGACCAGGCATGGGGCTCTAGCTTGCACGAATTATGGTTGGTCTAGATCTGATCCCCTTGTATCTGAACTCTTTTTGACCTGATGATAATTGTGGATCAAGTAAGGGCTCTAGACTTTATAGCTTACGACAAGGTTGGATATGCTCCCCTTGTTTGAGAACTCTTTTAGATCTGATGATAATTGTGGATTGGTCAAGAGGCTCTAACTTATGTAGCTTACGACTAGGTTGGATGTGCTTTCCTTGTTTTTGAGATTTTTCTAATCCGAAGATAGTTGCAGATTGGGTAAGGAACTTCATCTTTCACATCTTATGATTTTACTAGATGTTCTCCCCTAGTTTCCAAACTCTTTCTGATCCAATATTTATTGATGATTTGGTAAGGGGCTCCAGCTTGTGCAACCTACGACTGGGTGGATGTGTCCCCTTATTTTTGAACTCTTCATGATCTGATGATGGGCTCCAGCTTGTACAGCTTATGAGTAGGCTGCATGCCCCCCCTTTGTTTCTAAACTCTTTTTGATTCAATGATAATTGCGGATCGGCCACGGAACTCCAGCTTGTGCAACTTACAAGTCGGTTGGATCAAATTGTTTCATGTTTAAAAGCCTATTAATAAATCTCATCTCTCAAATTTTAATTTATCAAGCTATTATTTAAAAAATGTTGTCAATCAATCACGACTTAAACATGCATAAATTTTTATAAATCACTTATTCAATAATGAAATCAAAACATGAAAATAGTAAAAGGATTATACTCAATTGAAAGAAAGATTAGAGCATTATTCATTTATTGTTTCTCCAAACCCCGGAATACAGAATAATTTAGCTAGACATGTTCATGGAATAATCTAAGAAATTCTTGAAATACCTAACATTTATATTTAAAAACTAAGAAAAGATAAATCATATGGAATGTATGGATTCTTCGATCTTCGTACTCCTAGTGTTTCTTCTTTGAAACACTCTATAAACTCTCTAACTCACCAATGTAAAACTATTCTATGATGATTGGTGATAAGATATATCTCCAGTGTAGAAGAGTGTACGTGGACTGGTTTGTGACCGTCCCTTTTATAGTCCACCCAAAGAATCCCAGCCTTCAATTCAGATTTTATAATGTTTGAAATGTTCCTGACCCTTTCGTGACCTAGTTCACAACCGCAAACGGGGTCGCAATTACTTGCCATAAAAAAATTACCCAATAATGACCTGAGTCACGACCATGAAGGGGGTCGTGGTTGGGTCTCTCAGCCCCGTTAACTTCATGCACTTGTGGGCTTGCTCCCAATTTGGCCCAGTGGACTCTTTTCTTCCTTAACCATAGTCCAAATCTTCATTCTTTGTACTTTAAGCTATTTCTGTCCCAATTTAACTCCATAAACCTATAAAAACAACACAAAATACCAAACACGTAATAACATCCAAATAATAGAAAATAAAGTTAAAAGACGTTAGACATGCACAAATAATAGTCGAAACTTAATCATACAAACCCCAATATGTGCTTAAAACCCATATTTATCAGTCATCAAAGGAAAACTCAACACATTGCTCGCTAAGTTGCTTAGCTGCAAGGAATCATCCTAAAACCATTGAGCTCACCTAACGCAGCCTTAAGTTTCACAAGGCCGGGACCTTTTTTCTACACATAACTCATCATGCCCATAACTCGACCCATATTCACCGGGGATAAAATCATTAATGAAATTAATAATTACAAGGGGAGCGAGGTCAACCTTTAATATAAAAGAATCTTAAGACAAACTGATCCATGACGGAGGTGAGGCCTCATCAATATAAATAGAGGAACTCAAGCTTCTATTAAATTATGTGAGAGAGCTCATCTTCATTTTGTAGGGACAGTACTGTTTTGGGAGTATTTTTTTTAGATTTTTATTGGTATAGAAATAAGAAAAGTGGGTTCATGGCTTGGTATTATCGGAATTCGATTCAATTGTAAGAATCAAGAGGTTTTTAGCTTGTGAAAATAGAGGAAAAGTGAAATAAATGGAAACTAGATGAAACTACAACTTATGAAAGGAAATGCAAGTATTTCGTATGCCTCGTGCGTGTGCCCAATTAAAATTGCAAAGCCATAATGAAAATAAGCAAACAAAAGCAAAGTTTCACTAAGTACAAGCTAAAGCCTACTATGCATGCATAATCATGAAAACATTAATAATGAAGATTAGAAAAAATCGAAAGCATCAATGGAAAGAGCAACAAAAGTTGACCTGAAAGTTGAAAAATTTACGAGAAATAACTAGAAACGAAGAGTAGATCTAGGATTCAACATAAAACTATGCATGGAAATAAAAACCAAAATAAAGCATATGAAATACTCAAAATTAAAACGATCAATGACCCGATCTATGATCTTAGTGTGTCACTCACCTAAATTCCACAGCCAAATCACAAAATCTAACAATAAATCAAGGAGCTAAGGCAAAATGCATAAATTGAAGAACAAGGAAGAAAATAAAGGAAAACTTACTTGAATTGCAAAGAGAATCCATAAACTTAATGAAATTACAAAGCAAAATAAAACCCAAGTGATGACTTGAATTCTTCTTAGGCTTACAAACCCAAGGAAAAGTTTTAAATTAACTATAATATCTAGAGAGAGAAATTAAATCTAAAAACCTAGAGAAAATAAGTCCCAAGCACATGCAAGAGTTGGGAGGAGAGTGGATGCCTTTGTTGGTAAAAGATGTGGGATTATATAGTTGTTTGTAGGGGTAAAACCATAAAAAACACCAACAATCCCGAAAGCCTCTGCGTCGCAGTCGATCGACTGCCCTGCTGATCTGAAGTCCGCTACTGTCGAGCTATCGATTTGGCCACCTTCAGTCGATTTGTGAATCTCAGTCGATCGACAGGTTGGCAGTTGATCGACTGCCTTAGTTCCAAGTGGTTCATCTACTATCGAGCAGTCGATTTTGGAGCTTTCAGTCGATCTGTGGTCAGTCAAACGACTGTCAATCGATCCGAGCTATACTCAGTCGACTCGTCAGTCGATTTGGGAAGATTTTGGCTCGGTTCTCTCATTTTGGCATGAATTTTGGGCCTCAATGCCTTGTCTCAAATCTAGGCGTATGCCGGAATGTCTTGGCATGAATCTACTTCATTTAGCTACCTACGAAATAAGAGTTTTTTAACTTAAAACCCCGACAATGGCACAAACATCACCAATATCGGATAAATAAAGCTCAAAACATTAAAGCAAGAAAACAGCCTAAAAACCTAATGAAACTCGACTCAAAACTACTAAAAAGGCATTAAACCCTAATTAAAAACACAGGAGAAATACGACAATTACGTGCAAAATAACACCCCACACTTATCGGTTTTTTATCCTCGAACAACGAAAAGAATCGAGAATTTACATGCAATGAACATTATGTAAAAAGAAAAGTCCTTGTGCTTATACTTATTAAAAATATAAAAGTATCAATATAAACTCGTTATGGCCAAGCATTTCTCGTATTACTCTTTCTCAAATGAAAACCAAATTGATGACTTCCTCACAAATGAAATTTTGAGGGTGTTCGCTCAATTCACTCAAATGTTTTGTTATATGGGACGTGTATACACTCGAATCGGACAATGCATGCACCTTGTCAAGATTTCAAAAATTAGAAACTCAAAATTGCCCATTGTACATGACCAAACAAGAATCGAAAGAGATCTTTATTTCGGGTTGTAACGTTGGATCTTTGGTAAGGTATAGAATATTTGGATATAGTGGCTAACACACAATCAAACGTGATCAATAACACACGAAATCCTAACTTCTAGAACTCGAAGCTTAAAAGTGCTTCACCATTCCCAAAATCACCAAACTTTCGTTCGAAACCCTTTTGTACACTCACACTTTTTCGACTTTATTTTACAACACTTAAGAGCTTTTTGAATACGCTTATTTTTACTAAACTTAGTCTTTTTGAATTAGGCTTTTCACTTGAACGCACGCTTTATCACTTTTCGTGATTTTTGTTGGAATTTTTTTTTTGTTCTCCTTCTTTTTTTTTTCATTATTATTTTTTTTATATATAAGTAACTCAAAACCCAAAACACACAATTGATTTCCCACACATTCCTATTCAACTAACAACACACTCAATCACCTTACAAATTATGAAGCTATAAGAGCTAAAATCGAGCTCGGCTAACAAGAAATGGGGCATAGGCTCAAGGGAGCTCATTTGGGATATTTAAGTAGCTTATATATTTGGATATGACCAAAATAAGAGTGATATATGTACCTCGAGTTCATTTCCAAATTCAATCATGTACAAGCAAATTCTAGCCTCCTCAATGTAATTTCCATAAAAATGGAAGCAAAGCCGATAATTCACACAAGGCTACTCACTAGTTTGCACCGGGTTTTGGATACAAAATTAAAAGAGCTTTTAAAACGTTGCAATCATTTCACGAGTACATGTTGATTATATATATATATATATATATATATATATATATATATGGCGGGTTTTGGACGAAGTACAAAAATCCAACTCCTTACACAAGAGGTCATATACATGCAAAAACCCGACAAGTAAACTATTCAAACTTCCAAGCATATGTTGATTGCTTAACAGTGTAATAAACTCACACAAGACACATATTACTCAACCATATAAATGCACAATTAGTAAGCGTCACTTCGCCAAGGCTTGATTTAAGAAAGACAAATCATGCTTTTCGACACCCAGACCCTAACCACCTACGCCATACCACCCACACTAAACCATGCAATGCCCTCATTGCATTTTAATGAAAAATAAGTAAAAGGAGGGTGAGATAGAAGCTTCCTAAACAGAGCGAGTTTGGGTCGAGCTCGGTGGGGTCCACTTAAACATCCAAGCAAAACCGAGCATGGCTTGTTTCTCCCGGCTCTGTGAACACTACACATCTGTCAATTCGGCCAAAGTTGAAGTCAGAAAAAAAAACACTATAAAGGAAAACCACACAAAAATCAAGAACATGAGAAAATATGCAAGTAAAAGAAATAAATGAAAAGAACATGGGTTTCCTCCCAAGAAGAGCTTTTTTTACGTCACTAGCTTGACGAACTCCCTTCTTGGTTATGTGGAGGTTGAGACGAGAGGGTCCACCAAAGAAAACACTTCCTTGCCGGGAGGCAAGAAAAAGCCGTGACGATAGGGCTTGACCCTGTAGCCATTGACTTGAAATCTTTCTTGAGTCTTGGGATCGATCAAGGTTACCGCCCCACTCGGAATGAACTCCTCTATTGTATAAGGTCCCATCCATTTGGATTTCAACTTGCCAGGATATAGGGCCAATCGAGCAAGACGGGCATACCAACTTCAAGCTCTTTCGGAACTAACCTCTCGTCATGAATTCGCTTCGTCCTCTCCTTATAGATACGAGCATTGTCATATTGAACGTTCTGAAGCTCATCTAACTCCTCCACTTGCAACATCCTTTCTAGCCCGGCCTCCTTTAAATCCATATTCTTGGCTTTCATTGCCCAAAATGCTTTATGCTCAAGCTCAACGGGTACGTGACAAGATTTGCCAAATACCAAACGACAGGGGCTCATTCATTGAACCATTTTGTAGGCCGTCCGAAGGGCCCACAAATCATTGCTTAACTTCCTCGACCAATCCTTGCTACTAAGTTGCATCGTTTTCTCAAGAACACTCTTCACTTGCTTGTTACTTGTCTCAACTTGCCCCGATGTTTGGGGGTTATATGGTGTAGCTATCTTTTGTTTGATCCCATAGATCTTCATGAGCCTCTCAAATAGCTTATTACAAAAATGGCTACCACCATCACTTATAATCACTCTCGGGAAGCCGAAATGAGCACAAATATTCTCTCTTACAAACTTAACCACCACCTCGGCATTTTTTTTTATTGTGGGGATAGCTTCAACCCATTTCGACACATAATCGACCCCCAAAAGAATATAATCGTATCCGTCCACCGATCTGGGAAACGGCCCCATAAAATCAATCCCCCATACGTCAAAGATTTCCACTACCAAATTTCCCACCAAGAGCATTTCATTTCTCTTCGAGATACTCCCCGTGCGTTGGCATTTATCACATGTTTGAAAATAAACTTGAGCATCATAAAGTAGTGACAACCAATAAAAACCCGCACTCAAAATCTTAAGGGTCGTCTTTCTTCCTCCAAAGTGGCCCCCGGTTTGGTGATCGTGACAAAACGTTAAGAGATCTTGCATTTCATCCTCGGGAACACACCTCCTAATCATCCCTTCATTTCCCACTTTATACATGAAGGGATCATCCCAATAGAAGCTTTGACATTTAACAAGGAAACACTTCTTCTCTTGCCAAATCATATCCGGTCAGAAATCACCATTTCCCTAGTAGTTCGCATAATCGGCGTACCACGGTGCTGGAGCCACTTTAAACAAATTTTTGTGAGGTAAGTTTTCGCCTATGGCTCTCCCATGTCCACCATTCGTGACCATCCTTGAAAGGTGATCGGCTACCGCGTTCACACAACCTTTACAATCTTTAATCTCGATATCGAACTCTTGGAGAAACAAAATCCCATGGATAAGGCGAGGTTTAGCTTGGAATGTGGAGAACAAATAGCGCAAAGAGGCATGATCACTATGGACATTGACTCGTGATCCAATAATATAAGATCGAAACTTCTCAAGAGTAAAGACCACGTCTAAGAGCTCTCTTTCGGTTGTAGTGTAATTCTTTTGAACATCATTTAGCATCAAACTCGCATAATAAACCACCCTCAAAAACTTATCCACTCGTTGGCCAAGAACGGACCCATCGCCTCATTTGAAGCATCACACAAAATCTCGAAAGGCAAACTCCAATCGGGAGCTACTACGACGGGGGCGTATACAAGACTTCTCTTAATCAACATGAAAGCATCCTCACAAGCTTCATCAAATTCAAAAAGGACGTCATTTCTTAACAATTGGCATAAAGGGCGAGCAATTCTCGAGAAATCTTTTATGAATCGCCGATAAAAACCAGCATGCCCAAGGAAACTTCTCACATCCTTAACAATGGGGGGAGGGGGTAGGTTTTACATAACTTCAATTTTGGCCTTATCAACCTCAATCCCTTGTTCCGAAACCAAATGCCCAAGAACTAGGCCACTCCGAACCATGAAGTGGCTCTTTTCCAAACTTAAGGTCAAGCTTTTCTCTTCGCATCGGGCTAGCACCTCTTCATGATTTTTCAAACATTCCTCAAATGAGTCCCCATATATAGAGAAGTCATCCATGAAGACTTCAAGAAATTTATCGATCATGTCGGAGAATATCGAGAGCATATATCATTGAAATGTTTTCGGGGCATTGCGTAGCCCAAATGGCATTCATCGAAAAGTGAACATTCCGACGGACAAGTAAAAGTCATCTTGGCTTGATCTTCGGGTGCGATTGCGATTTGATAGTTACCCGACAACCCATCTAAGAAACGATAGGAATGATGTCCAACATTTGGTCGATAAACGGGAGAGGAAAATGATCCTTCTTGGTGGCCACATTTGACTTTCTAAAATCGATATACATCCTCCAACCCATTGTAGCCCTCGTGGCTAACAATTCTCCTTTTTTGTTCTCAACGACGGTTATGCCACTCTTTTTTGGTACCATGTGAACGGGACTCACCCACTCACTCTCGACAATTGCGAAAATCAATCCCTCTTCTAACAACTTCAATATCTCGGCTTTCACGATCTCCTTAAGATTTGGATTCAAACGCCTTTGGAATTCTTGAGAAGGTTTGGGATTATCCTCCAAAAAGATTTTATGCATGCATTTTGAAGGACTAATTCCCTTGATATCTCCAAGACTCCACCCAATAGCTACCTTATGAGCCTTAAGCACTTCAATTAACTTCTCCTCTTCCTCTTAATTTAGGTTGGCAAAGATAATGACCGGTTTGCTCTCTCCTTCTTCCAAATAGACATACTTTAGGTGAGATGGGAGAGGCTTAAGCTCGGGATTGTGCCTCCTCTCGACCTCGTCGGGGGCTAATTCAAATAGTTCAATGATTCCTTTAAGTTAATCTTCAAGTTTCTAATTATCAACAATAATTTCCACCCCTCCTTTAAGATTGCATCGTTGCCCTCAACGACAAATGTACAAGCTTTCTCACCCAAACCGGTGGCACATTGGAGCACAATTAGACTCATCTTTAAGAACAAGAGTCTCATTACCCTCATCACAACCTTTAACACAACCCGCCGGGTGGAACTCCTCATTGCACTCGTCCTTCATGATAACTTATTCGACCAAACCTTGGATCTTGTCAATAAGTAATCAATCCGCATGATAGATGCTTGATGGAATTGGTGGTAAATTGGACATAGAAAACGTTACCGATTCTCCCGTCACGGACAAAGTGAGGTTTTTCTTTCCAACATCAGCCAGCCATTGAGTTGTATCCATAAATGGGCGCCCTAGCAAGATCGTGTGTTCGGCGCCATCATTCTTCACCATGCTAACATCTAAGACTACAAAATCGACCAGAACCACGAGCCCCCCAACTTGGACGAGAACGTCCTTGATCATCCCCTTCGGGTATCTAATTGACCGATCGGCCAATTGTAAGCAAATACGTATCTCTTGAAAAGGAGCGAGTTCCAATTGTTCATAGATCGAAAATGGCATTAGATTAATACCCGCCTTAGAATCAAGCATGCCATTTGTAACTTTCCATTCCCTAGTGAGATATCAATATAAAACGAGTCGGGATCCACCTTCTTAAGAGTGAAGAGAGAGGGTTCACAAACAAAACTTGCCTCCTTGGATAGATAAGCTCTCTCATGTGTAGCACTCATGAGCTTTTTCAAGGAAAGCTCCTTGAAGAACTTGGAATAAGCAGGCATATCCCGGATGGCATCTAATAAGGGAAGAGTGATGTTTACGTTGGAAAATATATCATAGAGCTTTTGAAAATGCGTTTCCTTCTTATCATTTTGTATCCCGGATAGATAAGGGATAGGGGCCTTAGACGTTGGAGGCTTGTAGGCGTTCGAAGACTTATGGAGTCCATCGGGAGGGTCCTTTGATGAAGTGGGACCCACGGGGGTAGAATCGGGAGGAATAAGAACATTCAGAATGGAAATCACCTCCTTCTAGGATGGTGGAACAACTTTATTATCAACTATCCTACCACTTCAAAGGTTCGTGACTGCATGAGCATGTGACGGTTGGCTCGGAAATTTGCCTTTCTCGTGAGCTTGCTTTAACATATTCACATCACTTGCCAATTGCCCCACTTTAGTGTTCAACCCATTCGTCGTGGCCTCAAGAGCATTGAACCTAGCATCAAACAAAGCCACCGTAATAGAAAAAGATTGCAATTGTTGCATAATAGCCAAGAAATTTGGATCGGGAGGCGGAGTAGGAGCACTCATTGAAATATAAGGACGAGATGGACCCGCATGTGGATTAGCATTTCCAAGATTCAGATGCATGCGGTTGCTCGGATTATATGGAGTATTTTGATTCGGTGGACGGGCAAAAGGCGGCTTAGCGACACCGGGTCCCGCTTGATACCTTTGAACCCCACATACTTCCTCTGGTTGAGGCATCGGCATATAGAAGGATGGATTTGAAGGACAACACAAGGTATCATGACCAACTATTCCACACATGATGCGCATGGGGGATCCGTACTTGGGCAAGATAAGTTAGCAATTTGAGCCCGCATATCTGCTAATTCCTTTTCCAACTCAAGCTCCCTAAGGGAAGAAGTTTCATGCACTTCATTGGCATTAGAATACAACACCCGAGAAGATTTTTGTTGAGAATTTACGGCAAGAGTGGTGAAAATCTTGAGAACCACTTGAGAAGGTTGTTCTTTCATATTACCCTTGGCCGACGTATCCACCATATATTAGAATTGTGGGTCGAACGCCTCATAGAAAGTTTAGATTAAAAGTTACTTTGGCATACGATAAGGGGGGCAACTCTTGAGAAGATCTCGGAAACGATCCCAAGCGGAGTGAAATGGCACTTTTTCCATTTGCTTAAACGAAATACTCTTGATCCTCAACTCAGTCGTCTTTTCCGCGGAGTAGTAATGATCCAAGAATGTTGCCGAGAGCTCGTCACATGTATGAATAAAATTGGGAGGGGTACCCATAAACCATGAAAAAGCCTTATCTTGGAGATCATACGGAAAACAATGGAGTTGAAGATGCTCTAAACTCATCATATTTGGGCGGTGGAAACTCGAGACTTGCCATAAAGATTGTCGGATGAATTGGAGAGGATCCTCCTTAGCAAACCCATGAACGATCAGGAGTCGGGCGAAATCGAGCGATTGGATATCGATATCCATAACCTCGGGAGGAAGGAATACACAAGACAAAATAGTCACCCCCATAAAGGCTTTGCTAACTTCTTTCATAGCAAGGATGGGAGGGGCATTTTGGGCATTAGGGCCCATACCCCCAAACAAAGTATACGGATTGGGAGTGTCCTCATAAATAATATTATTGGCACCTCCATAACCCGGACCACCACCATTACCATTTAAATTCACATTCGGAGTATGATTGAAGTTTTAAGCGGGAGGATCTCCATATGGGTCGGGAATCGGGCTTTGCATGTTTGGATATTGTCTAGGAGCACCATAGCCCCCATATGGACCATTCGGATTCATAAAGCCACTATACCCAACATGGTTTGCACCATGCCCTCCCATGTTGCCAAAACCGGTACCAAACATCCCATTCCCAACATGGTTTACACCATGCCCTCCCATGTTAGGAATGTAACCCATATTGCCATGAGTATTGGAAATGAAAGCATTAGAAGGGTTAGGAAAGGGTGCGGTACCTTGGTGTAGGCCCATGGCGTGTCCATGAGTGGTAAAACCACTCCCTTGATTTCCTAAAGCATGGTCGGGAGGGCTCGTTGAGTGGGGAGTCAAAATCCCGGGTTTATTGTTCGGTGGAGATGGCTTGACGTGAAAAATGAGCTTGAGAATAATAGAGCCTTGAGGATCAACTCGTGGAGATTTCCCATTAGGTTTAGGAAACGGGACAGTATTCGGAAGATTAATTTCCATACCGTGAGTGGTAATCAAGGGACGTCGCAAATGCCTTAATCGGTCAGGGTTTGAAATATAAGGGGCCAAATCGTTCCCAAGGGTTCGACGGCCTTGCATACACTCAATAAAAGCATCAAATACCAAAGAAAGCTAGAAATACAAAGAAACTAAAAGCAATTCATAAACCATAACCAAGCCGATCGCCACGGCGCCATTTTGTTTTGTAGATTTTTAGTGGTGTTGAAATAAGAAAAGTGGGTTCATGGCTTGGTATTATCGAAATTCGATTCGATTGTAAGAATCAAGGGGTTTTTAGCTTGTGAAAATAGAGGAAAAGTGAAATAAATGGAAACTAGATGAAACTATGACTTATGAATGGAAATGCATGTATTTCGTATGCCTCGTGCATGTGGCCAATTGAAATTACAAAGCCATAATGAGAATAATCAAGCAAAAGCAAAGTTTCAATAAGTACAAGCATGAAAGCCTAAATACTACTATGCATGCATGATCATGAAAACTTTAATAATGCAAATTAGTAAAAATCGAAAGCATCAATGGAAAGAGCAACAAAAGTTGACGTGAAAGTTAAAAACTTTACGAGAAATAACTAGAAACGAAGAGTAGATTTAGGATTCAACATAAAACTATGCATGGAAATAAAAACCAAAATTAAGCATATGAAATACTCAAAATTAAAATGATCAAGGACCCGATCTATGATCTTTGTATGTCACTCACCCAGATTCCATAGCCAAGTCAGAAAATCTAACAATAAATCTAGGAGCTAATGCAAAATGCATAAATTGAAGAACAAGCATGAAACTGAAGAACAAGGAAGAAAATAAAGGAAAACTTACTTGAATTGAAAAGAGAATCACAAAGCTTGAATGAAATTACAAAGCAAAATAAAATCCAAGTGATGACTTGAATTCTTCTTAGGCTTACAAACTCAAGGAAAAGCTTGAAATTAACTCAAATATTTAGAGAGAGAAATTAAATCTAAAAACATAGAGAAAATAAATCCCAAGCACATGCAAGAGTTGGGAGGAGAGTGGATGCCTTTATTGGTGAAAGATGTGGGCTTATATAGTTGTTTGTAGGGGTAAAATCATAAAAATGCCAACAATCCCGAAAGCCTCGACGTCGCAGTCGATCAACCTACTATCGATTGACTGCCCTACTGATCCAAAGTTCGCTACTGTCGAGCAATAGATATGGCCGCCTTCAGCCGATCTATGAATCTCAGTCGATCGATAGTAATAGATCGGCAGGTTGGCAGTCGATCTACTACCTTAGTTCCAAGTGGTTTGGCTACTGTCGAGCAGTCGATTTCGGAGCTTTTAGTCATTCCGTGGTCAGTCAAACGACTTTCAGTCGATCCGGGCTGTACTCAGTCGATTCGTTAGTCAATTTGGGCAGCTTCTGGCTCGGTTCTCTCGTTTTGGCACGGATTTTGGGCCTCAATGCCTTGGCTCAAACCTAGGCGTATACCGGAACGTCTTGGCACGAATCTAATTAATTTACCCACCTACGAAACAAGAATTTTTGAACTTAAAAACCCGAGATTCGCACAAACATCAACAACATCGGATAAATAAAGCTCAAAACATTAAAGCAAGAAAATAGCCTAAAAACCTAATGAAATTAGACTCAAAACTACTAAAAACCACATTAAACCCTAATTAAAAACATGGGTAAAATACCACAATTACATGCAAAACAAGTATACCTAGGTCTTAATTGTTAATCGTCTCATATACCAAAAAACATACCTCGACATATCATTAGCAAGCAAGGATTTGCTCATCGCTTTGATGCAAATCAATCTAGAAACATGTCGTACAGTTTTATCATGCTCGTTAAGGGAAATATAATTATGCTTGTTGCATAAATGGAGCTCACTCACCCTGAATTTGTCATTAAAACCGAGAAATTTTGGTAACAAGGGGAGAACATCCATCTCATTCATAAGCTACACAAGTTGGAGCACCTTGCCTAATCTGCAATTATCACCGAATCAAAAAAGTATAGAAACAAGGGGAGCATATCCATCCTTGCTATAATCTATGCAAGCTGGAACCCTTAACTGAGCATCTTAATTTTATCATATAAGTTATAATGGTTCAACAATGGAGGCGTGCTCAAAATAAATCAAAATGGATGATTATACCCGATTTGATTGACAAGGTGATGCTCCACCTTAGCATATAGCTCAAGAATAATGTTGTATCCTTATCTTAGCTCATCATTACCTCAACTCCGATATGTGTATATGTTAAAGCCATGTTTGGAGAATATGCCCCAGAAGATATCCTGGCTCTTCACATGACAGACTTAAGACTTTATTTCTTTAGCTTAATCATGCCACACATATAGGTTGGCTTCTCTAGCCTTGTTCTCTTTTCTCTAGATCGAAACTTTTTAAGAATTATAATCTCCTATTTAGTCTGTGATCATCACCTATCTAAAAAGAATCTATAAAAACAAAGGAGAGCACCTACAGCCGAATCGTAAGCTGCGCAAGCTGGATCCCCACGCCTGACATGCAATTATCATCAGGTCAAGAAGAGTTCATCAGGGAGCCACATCAAGCCTAGTTATAAGATGCCCAAACTGGAGCCCCTCGTTCAACCAACAATTATCATCAAGTCGAGAAGAGTTTTATCAGGGAATCGCATCCAGCCCGGTCGTAAGCTGCACAAGCTAGAGTCCCTCGTTTGACCTGGAATTATCATCAGTTCAGAAAGAGTGCATAAGGGAATCGCATCCGTCCTAGTAATAAGCTATGCAAGCTAGATCCCCTCATCTGACCTTCAATTACTATTAGGTTGGGAAGAGTTCATAAGGGAATCTCATCTAGCACAGTTGTAAGCTGCGCATGCTAGAGCCCCTCATCTGCTTACAATTATCATCAGCTCGGGAAGAGTTTCATTATTGAATCCTATCCATCCCAGTAGGAAGGTGCGCATACTGGAGCCTCTCATCCGACCTATAATTCTCATCAGGTCGAGAAAAGTTTATAAGGGAATTGCATCCGGCCTAATCGTAAGCTACGCAAGCTGGAGCCCCTCACACGACCTAAAATTATCATCATGTCAAGAAGATTTCGTAAGGAAATCTCATCCAGCCCATCGTGAATGGCACAAGCTAGAGCTCTCATTCAACCTGCAATTACCATTAGGTTGGGAAGAGTTCAAAAAGGTATAGCTTCTATCCTAGTTGTAAGCTACACAAGCTGGAGCCCGTCACATGACATGTAATTATAATTAGGTCAGGAACAGTTCATAAGGAAATCGTATCAAAAAATAAGTTCTAAGATGGAAAAGCTATAGCATCTCATCTGACCTGTAATTATCATTAAGTCAAAAAGATTTATAAGGGAATCGCAGTTACAAGCTATGCAAGCTAGAGCCCCTCACTTTACCTGCAATTATCATCAAGTCAAGAAGAGTTCATAAGGAAACATATCCAGCCCAATCGTAAGTTATGCAAGCTAGAGCCCCTCAACTGACCTAAAATTATTATCTGGTTGAGAAGAGGTCATAAGGGAATCGCATCCGGTCCAGTCGTATGTAGGCTGCGCAAGTTGGAGCCCCTCATCCGACCTGTAATTATCATCAAGTTAGGAAGAGTTCATAAGGAAATCACATCCAGCACAGTCATAAGTTGCGCAGGTTGGAGCCCCTCACTCGAATTATCATGAGGTCATAAAGAGTTCATAAGGAAATCTCATCTAGCCTAGTCGTATGTTACACAAGCTGGAGCCCCTAATGTAACTTATAACTATCATTAGATTGGGAATGCTAACTTGATAAGGCTTCGGTTCGACTAAACCAGTCCACTTGAGATATCAATCTACCTTAAATCGGAAATTCAATCACTAGGTCCACTTAACAAAAAAAGTTAGCTCAACTCGGGACCCGTATAAGCTAAAGATTATAAGAGAACTCATTCTCTTACCCCTGGGACCATTCCATTATTCAGAATCTAAAGAATGTTCATTCGCTCGTCTTGCCAGAAATAAGCAAACAACTGATAACGTGTTTACTAAGCACTGTGCGACATAGAGGTCAAACCGTAAGGGGACTAAGACAACTAGGTCATAGGATTTAAAATATATCTCCGTCAATATCATCCAGAAACGAGTAGGCGTAATCATCAAACCAATAGAATATCATTAAATCCATCAATAAATCGAACGCATGCTTAGATAATCATATAATAGTCAAATTTACAATCATCACATTATATTATCCTTATTCGATGATATAAAAATCAATTCATAGCTCATTCATAATCTCATAAGGTTCTTGTCTAATCAAATAAATCATCACGTATTTCAAGCAATCACATATTAGAAATTCTCAAAGTGCTAAGAGATAATATCATGCTTTGAAATTATCAAAAAAGTTCAAATAATAATATTAGGCCACATGTCATTATCACAGGGCACTATTGATCATATGAAGTTCACCATTTATAACCTCATAAAAGTCATGCGTTCTCCTAGAAATAAGTTATTATAGTTTAACTCATAATCATTAGTTGGGTAGGAAATCAACATTCTAGCATGTGATATAGGAGATCACTTGGATATTTTAATAACATATCAATCTTTGATGCATTGTCAATGGGTCATAGGACCCGGTCGATATTCGTTTCAAAGGTTATTTTTCATCATGCAAGTTCGTACATGCAATTCATAAAGAAAGAAACACTACAAAAAAATTCGACAGTACTGGCAGATTTATTGGCGATCCAATATTGCTGGCGGTTATGCTGACGGCTTTGGACGTCAGCAACATAGCCCGTCAGTAACCCGCCAGGAAAAGAGCGGGAGCTTATCCCGCTTAATTATACTGACAGCCATACCCGTCAGTGTTTAAGATTGGCGTCGCTGACGGGTCTGGCCATCAGGATCCTGACGGCCATGACCGTCAGGATATATTATTTAATTAAAAAAAAAAGTTTCGCTAATCCTGACGGCCAATGGCCGTCAGGATATTAACCTAAAAAAAGACGGGTCCTTTCTTCTCCACCTCACTTTCCGAAAGCAGCAACAACCCCCAAAAAAACGCGTTGCCGCCGCTCCGCTCCGAAGCTCAGCCCACCGTCGTCGCGCCGCAGCCGAGCCCAGCCCATCGTCGCCGCACCATGCCGCTCCGCTCCGAAGCCCAGTCCACCGTGGCCGCCTGCCTCCACCGCGCCGCAGCTGAGCCCAGCCCAAGGTCCACCACCATCGCCTGCCTCCACTTCTGCCCAGCCCAAGGTCCACAACCGTCGTCCGCCGCCGCTGTCGCTCCGAGGCCCAGCCTCCACCTCCGCCTGCTCCGCTTCCTGCTTCCGCCGGGTGCTCCTCCAATGTAAGTTTTCCATTTTTTTTATTTTTTGTTCTTATTTTTTATTTTATATTTTTTATTATTTTTGTATATTTTTTTGTGATGAATTATTGTATAATTAATTTTCTAGATTAGTGTTAAGATAATAAAACCATAATTATGGTTAAATTTAGGATTAATTTTAGTAATAATCACATAATTAGGGTTCAATTGAGTAATAATCGAATAATTAGGGTTCGATTGAGTAATAATCACATAATTAGGGTTCAATTGAGTAATAATCGAATAATTAGGGTTCAGTTGAGTAATAATCATATAATTAGGATTCAATTTAGGATTAATCACATAATTAGGGTTCAATTTAGGAATAATTACATAGTTTGGGTTCAAATTAGGAATAATAAATTTATTAGGGTTCAAATTAGGAATAATCAATTAATTAGGGTTCAACTTAGGAATAATCAATTAATTAGGGTTCAATTTAGGAAAAATCAATTAATTAGGGTTCAATTTAGTAATAATTACATAATTAGGGGTCAATTTAATAATAATTACATAATTATGGTTCAAATTAGGAATAATCAATTAATTAGGGTTCAAATTAGGAACAATCAATTAATTAGAGTCCAATTTAGTAATAATTACATAATTAGGGTCTAATTTAGTAATAACTACATAAAGTAGGGTTCAAGTTAGGAATAATCAATTAATTAGAGTCCAATTTAGTAATAATTACATAATTAGGGTCCAATTTAGTAATAATTAAATAATTAGGGTTCAATTTAGGAATAATCAATTAATTAGAGTCTAATTTAGTAATAATTACATAATTAGGGTTCAAATTAGGAATAATCAACTAATTAAGGTTCAAATTAGGAATAATTAATTAATTAGGGGCCATTTTAGTAATAAATAAGCTTGTGTAGGTTCTGCAGTATACTTGTCTATACAGAGCGCACACAGCACCCGTACAGAGATTGTCCTCCTCAAACGCCCTCCCCATGTCGGCTCCAAACATCTATAATTCAGCAGTAGATACAGTCGATGAAGACGTCTGTTTTTAGTGACCATGCTAGCAAGGAGCCGGTTGATTTTTGGAGCAGACATGGTGTGGGTGGTCAAGGAAAGCAATGCCCTGTATTCGAGTGTTGTGTGGCTCTTTATAGACAACGTGTCTACTTCAGAATCTACATATCTAGAAGTAATCTTGTATTAGGGTTTATCATTAGATCATTAGGGTTTGCTTTCAAATTTAGGGTTTATTCACCCATTATATTGTATATATATTGTTCATGCATGGGAGGCCGTGGTGATCGGCCGGGATTTTAAAAAAGATTGTATATATATTGTTCATGCATGGGAGGCCGTGGTGATCGGCCGAGATTTAATTTTGTTTATATATATTATTGTCATTGGTGTTGTTGGTTGTATACCGTCGGATGTTGACGTGGGTTACGGCGCCGGCCGGGAGGTGTTGTCCCTCCAATAGCGAGTTTTCAACTTTTTTTCTAAAAATGTGATAGGGTGTCACGTGGTTTTATTTAAGTTTTCAAAATATTTTTTCGAAAATGTGACAGTGGTAATTGCTTATTTGGAACCTTGGCGAAGTGACGCGATGCATATAAATCACCTGTTTGATAATTAATATCAAATAGAAAAATTTGAAACTAAGTTTTGAATTATTCCAATATTCCTTAGGCCCGTTTGAGATTTAGTATCAAATATAGAGTTTGATACTAAATTTCGAATTGTCCCATTTTTAGACAGTTTGAGAATGTGACTTGTAGTATGGTTATCTTATGTGTATGTTTTTTTTTAGTTTTGAGATTTCGGTTTCTGCATCTCTCTAATTGTTCTCGAGTGCACTGTAATATACGTGCACTACGAGATTTGAGGGTAGATGTTGCCGAAAGTTTGAATCTAGGAAAAATACATATTTTAAGATAATACATACTACTAAACGTCACTTTCTTGAATGGGATAGAAGTCTTACCAATTACAACTCGAATTACTCATTCTTCTCGTAATGCTGCCGAAGTTTTGCCACCTTCTTTAATTCTAGTACACGCTTAACACTCAAAAATCTTAGGATGGATGATGATCGTAGTTGGATGTACAAACAGAATATTTTTGAATTTATAAATCCGGCGTTCGTGGCCGTTGTAGATAGTTTCGTACAATTTGCACTCACGCATGATTCTGCAGAGAGGGACGGTGATAAACTAAAATGCCCTTGCCCACGAACTAAGTGTAGGAACTCTAGTTATAGGTCTATCGATGAGATAAAATATCACATCGGTACCAAAGGGTTCATTGCTAATTACTACATTTGGAATCATTATGGGGAAACATATCACGTCTCATCGTCTGCTGATATTGAAATTGGGGGATCATCATCAAATGCGTACGTCGATATTCTAGATTTTTACATTTTTGGAAATTCATTCCAAACTTATATTTCTTATATTTCCCTTTCCAGGCCTGCTCATATATCAATATTCTAGTACCTAATTAAATCACAAAACACATTTCATTTATATAATCCCAAGATCACTAACACATGTCATTAATAACAATAATACACAATCACCAAGTCAACAACACAAGTATCCAAATACACGATCTCCAAGTATATCCAAATACGCAATCACCAAGTCTTAAAATAAAAATCCACAAAAGTTGATGAGTACCTATTTTGCTACCATTCAAGTTATCTACAAATAGTTTGTTTCTTACACTCCAAAATATTGCACCTACATGGCGATCAAGTAATGAACTCTAAGAAACACTCGGCCCAACGTCTACGTACATCATCAATTTCCTCGTCCGAATAAGGTTGTTCCATATTGAGTGCCTACATGTC
>BMAC01000085.1:2159814-2222929 GCA_014905375.1 Phtheirospermum japonicum | reverse complement strand
TCATATAAGCTTTTCCAACAAATTACCTTTTTGTATTCTTGTTTATTTATTTGTTTATAAGATTTACTGCAAATGATTAAAAAAAAAAAAAGCTAGCAAATAGCTTATAAGATGTTTTTAATGAACTTTATGGGCTCTACCAAAACATAGCCTATTTTCATCATTTTATTAATATTATTTATAACACTTATTATTTTCCGTCATTTTTCATTAACTACATTTGCATTTTCATATTATGTCAGGTATTATCTTTTGCCTTGGCATATTTAGCTATGACAAGCAAAAATCGACAAAATGTCACCAATTAATCAAGTGGCTCTACCATAAAGGTTAACGATCATGTTGATTTAATTACCCCTTTTCTTAAGTTTCTCTTTTAATTTAGAAATGATTGGATTAGAATTGTTGGGATGTGAATATAAATAACAAGTTTGAGTGTGATGACAATAGAAAAGAAACAAAAAACGAAATACATTTATATCATGAGAACTCAAGCGACAAAAATAAGATGAGATTCTGTTAACAAAGAAAAAAAGCAAATCCAAGCTGGTTTCTCTGCTCACGAGTCATGACAAGGATATGTATATATATTTTTGCAACTACTAAACTAATCACACTGCTTCGCTGTGTTTACAGTCCTCTATGCTATATGTAAATAATGTACATACTTACTAGCATTTTTCCACCTTAGAAGCTTTAAAAACTCTCCAAGGCCAATCTCTTTCATATACTTCATGGTATCACAACAATCTGTATAGCCACTTCACCTCAAAATAACAAACATGAAGATTGCAATTATCACTAAACAGCTAATGAAGCCTTCTTTTCTTTTCTACTCCATCCAGATGTGTTCAAATAAACATCACTAAGTACAAGTACAAAAATGACATACAAAAGTAATAAACATAAATACAATCATTTTTATGTACCGCGTTTAGGGCCTTGAAGAGAGCCTTGACCGTGTTATGAGGATTCCTCCATCCAACAACCTACAAGTGTATTCCCAATAAGGGCCACCATAACAGGAAAAATGTTTAATAATAATAATAATAATAATAATAATAATAATAATAATAATAATAATAAATTCCTACTAAATCAAGCATATACAAAATAACCTATGATGAAACCCTTGGTCTTTTTATACGATACCTGAATTGCATGAGCAAATTGTGTGCTCCTCATGCCACTTTACGTAATGGAGATTCTGACAGTACTCCGGTTCTTGGCCCACGCATCTAGTTGTTTTTCGCAGTCTCTGAAAAACTTCACTTCTCACATGATAGACCAGAAGAATGGAAAAACAAGGAATTAAGCTATACAGAAACTAAATAAAAATATAACATGGAGCAACAATAGATAGGCACATACCATATTCTCATTGAAGCTTAATATAGATGCCACATTTCCACAGCGATAACAATAATTTGGTGCAGACCGTACCTGTATTAAGCCAACAACACAACGCGACAATTAGATAATATAATAAAGAACACAACAAGAAAATCTCTATCCAGATGTTACAATGTTGTAGTCCATCCTAAAAGGTTTAGCAAACTCACGGTCACAAGTCCTTTATCTTGAAATATGTACTTTAGACCTTCTTGAACAAGTTGATGAGCACGACAAACTAGATCAAGTTTGTTAATATGATTAAACTGTAAATAGATTAGAGTTACTGAATATGGGGAAAGGTAGTGACGAAGTTATTCTCTGAATGCTCCCTGAAAAAGATGAGGGAGAGATCCAGAAAACCTCTCCTCCATGCAATGATCAAAATAACAAATCTAACTACCCGACCAAATTACTAATATGCAGTTACTTAGCCTTCCATTGAGCATGAAATAAAAAGAAAAAAAGAAAAAACACAATTATAGTAAAAACATGAAAGAGTTCAGTAAAGATATAACATAGCGTCACCTGTTTAACCAGTTCTTTGATGGCCTTGGAATAGACTGTTGATCGGCATACCTTTGACCAAGCATTGTAGAATTAGAAAACAGAAACTGCTCGTAGTCAAGGACAAACTTCAGTAGCAATAAACTGACTTAAAAAGATCTAAATATAGAAAGATTACAAGGATACATTTTCATGGCAACCGCTTGTCTCCTGAGACTTCCGATCTTGGATCTAATAAGAGACTCAAGTTAAAACATGGTTTAACACATTTATAACATGGTTTTACAAGAGAATGATAAATCAGAATTTAACCTTGCTTATTTGCTCCAACAAATCCTCAATAGCCGCAGCAACATCAGGAACTATAGAAACATCAGATGTCATCCTAGTGGATTGGGTAGGATACTGACTAACAGAATATAATCCTTCTTGCCGATCTTGGGAGGTGAGCTCTTTAGGGTGAAACCTTTCCAAATCAACAACTTTGTTCTGTACATCAAGACCATATTTAACACAATCAATAGTTTCAAAATCCAAACACATGCCTTTTCCAAGGGCTAAATATTTTGTGCACCTTTTGCAAGAAGTAAATCGTAAGCAATGTGGCTCTGAAGTACAGGAACTTCCTTCTTTTTGAAAGTGCATTCTTCAAGCCATGTCGAAATTACTCCAAAAGCTGCAAGGCTCCTTACTTCCTTCGTTTCACTGCAGAACCATTTACCATGCCAGACCAAATTAGTTATCAAATACCTGTTAGCATAATATATGACTTGGTAATAGATAAGTTAGCATCTGTACTGAATAATCATTTACCACAACATCAAATTTTTACACTAGGTAATTAACTACCAAATTGCTAAGTTAATTACGTAACTAATTGGCAATCTAGTAATAATGCATCCATGTCTTGTAAATTTGAAAACGAAAATCTAGGCACCTACAAGGGAAAACAAGTTAAAGTGTGAAGCCTTTTCTGTGGAGAAATACATAGGATCAACTCTCCATGTGATATAACTAATTTATCCACTTTGAATGCAACAAAGATGTTTATGCAGCTAGCACAAGTTAGTCAAACAGATACCAATACAATATCAATTAGACACGAACACTTTGGCAAATAAATTATTAGTCCAAGTAATATGATCATAAAAAAATAATAATATAAATAGAAATTATTGGTCTAGAAAACGTAGTGTCTTTAATATGATGGGTTCACACTTAAATGCTAGGGTTACATAGGAGTAAAATCAAGAATTCAGCCACATGAACAACCACTTAATATGAGTGCAAGACAAAATAACAATAAAGTTCCTCACTCTGCAATTAGAGGAGGAAGTTATTCAGTGTAGTGTGTACTGTGTACATAGATTGGACATTAGTACCAGCTTCATGCAAGTTAATTGTAGTTAGTCATTATGCACAATCATATAAGTGTAGGATAAAAATTACGRTTGCTTCTACAGTGCCTTGAGCTAGTTCAGAAAGGTATCAAGTGAAGAATTTCCATAGGATTTCAAGTATAGATGTTAGAAACTTAATGAACTAATATAATGATATGCACTCAAACAAATAGTTGATGCATGCATATTCTAAATATCTTACGTCTCTACTAGATTTCCAACTACAATATGCGTCAATTTCTGATTGAAAGACATATAACGAGAGCCACCGCCTTGGCGAACCATGTCAACTAGCTTCCGTAATTCAGAAGCATCAAAGCCTACAAATAGAACTTTGCACTCAGACAAGTATAGATAATCATCCTCGCATTGAGAATCGTCAGCAATACAACGAGTAAAATCAGAATCATGTTTGTTCTCATCGTCAGGTGAATCTTCCCCCTCTTTAGGTAATGGAGGAACCCCAACAAATGTAGGATGGGTGTTTGGCAGGGGAGTTTCAAGCTCAGTCTCCATATCCTGAATAGAGAAATTGGTTTCTGAATTCGAGGCAGTGGCCATAGATGATGAGCTATATTGTGAATTTTTGATAACTTTGCCTCGACTATGTTGCTCCAATGTCTTTAAGCTACTCACAGAAGATGCAAAGGTTCCTTGAACATGGTAGGACTCTTCACTTAGGCATGCTATTTATCCAAATGCCTAAGAAAGAAACCAAGAACCATGAGGAGAAAGACGAAAAAAAGTCAGGAATCATCAGAAAGCTACTCTCAGATGAAATAGATTTCGTTGTAGAAAATCAAATGGAAACATTACAGATATATAGATGATTTTTACCTCTTCTGGCAACAGACTGATGAAACCATTTCCGGTAAACTATGTATATGTGACCCCATCTTTTAGCAACCTTATATTTATCACCTTCAGGAGCTTACAGAAAGTTAAGATAACCAACGCAGATATTAAAATAGAAAACATAGATAACAAGCAAAAAGAAGGTGGATGAAATTTCATTCACAAGGAGAAAAATCTCAATATCATAGTAACACAGTGAAAAGAGTGAAAAGACTGAAACTAACAAGAAGTCACCAAAAAACTGTTACCAAAATTCTGACCTCGGATACTATAATGCTGAAGAAGCACACACAGTTGCGCCAGTAGATAAATTGATATCCAAAACAACATTAAAAAAAAGGAAACACAAAGGATATATCACAGACTAAATGTGTGCATCTCTTAGTTAGTTTAGCAGAATATTTGCCACCATTTTTCATAACAAGATTCTCCATTTCCTTGCGTTCATCTAAAAAAAAAATGACAATCCTAAATTAAAAGTGTCCCTTCATCTAATTTCCAAAAATAAAGAAACCAAACGACATGTATTCAACCTGAAGGAATTCCACTAACACATATTGTTAATCCAGAAAATGGAAGAACCTTGTAGGGCTCCTGAGGAACTACACGGTCCTCTTTCCAACACTGAAGAAGCCAGTTTGTGATAACAATTAGTTTTTTGAGATTGTTTAGAGCCCACTGCAAATGTTTGAAAAAGGAACAAGGAGAAAAAGAAAGAGAACAAGTTAAGATACTGCCATATGAAATTACAGGTGGGTATCTTTTTCACCCTCTATTCGGCAGTAACTTTTTTTCCCCACTCCCTCCATCTCATCGCTTTTTAGAAGAATTTGACAGATGAAACGAAAATGAAAACATAAAACAACTCAACCACCATCAACAAAATAGAATCCATATGACGAAGAGGAGAAAAAATCATTTCTTATTGGAAGGTTTCTTTTAACTTGCTCATAAGACAAAACAAATCTTTAAGAGAAACAAACCAGAAAAATCGAGCACGCACGTAGAGAACCACAGAACTACGAAATGAAAGTCACAGATACTTCTCACAATGGAATTGAAAATTTTCCAAAAAGTGTGAACCAGCAAACAACCTGCAGGTCATAGGCTTACGTGGAGCATAGGGCACATATATTCTTCAAAGAAAAAGGGATAAATAGGGCAACACTAGGATACTCTATCACTCTAATCAACCCATAAACCATATAAAAATCTTAAGAAAAAAAAAGTTCATAAACTGAAATAGAAAATATCTAACATGCTCAAGTGGAACATCGGGTTTTCCTTCAAGAAAATTAGACAAAGCCCACATACCGACTCTCAAAAAAGAACGTTCACTACACTCGTTTAAAAGAGTCAACATCGGTTGCAAAGCTCCACAGTTTAGTACAATATCACGGTATTCAGGGGAATCACCAGAAATATTTCCTAAAGCCTATGCAACCTACATGTTAAGACAATAAAGTCCATATATGGGATGAATAAAACTATTTAATTAATACTAATAACACAATGAATCAATTGATTCTCAACTTAAATTCCAAGATTAATTTATACTTGTTCACGGGTTTCGGATCATGGAGATTGGAGAAGTTTCACGAATACAGAGGCTGCCCTACAATTGATCACCATTTTAGTGTTATCAGATGTTCCAACGGCAATGTTTTTTAGAACACGAGCTGCTTAACACTGAATAAGAGTTTAGCAAAAATAAACTCAACTACATCTCATGAAAAGCCACCCCCACCCCGCCCCAGCCCATAATTAAAGCATACAAGTGATAAAACCTGAAGTTATGGATAATCATCCCTCATAAGGAATTCAACAAGACGAGTTACAACTCCTGCTTGTACAACTTGATCAATTCGAGTGTTGTCTTCTGTGAGGAAAAAAAACGAAAGAAAAGTCCTTGATCACACAACTCGTAAAAATTACATATCATATTGTTGAACAAAAGGTCATTTTATCAATAAAATCGTTAAAAAAAACAGAAACAAAACAAGTGTATGTAACATTTAGCCATGAAACAATCATAACTACACAAGAAATAGAAAAATACAACAGAAAGCACAACGTAAATCCCAAAAAATAGAAATTAGGGTTTAATATTAGTAAGAGTTAAAATCCCCAAAATTTTCTTGTAAATTTCCCAAATTCGGAATACACAAAAGGACAAAATGAAAAACTAAAATAATAATTTAAAAAAACAAGAACCCAAGTCACCGTATCACGTCGTTGAGTCTGTGCCGTCGAAAAAATCACAAGATTCTCCACCGGAGGATTTCTGGCTCTGCATCGATCCGACGCGGCTCAGCCTCCGCAGCCGGCCCAACTCGCGCTCATTCTTCTCATTCAGATCTCGAAAACTCACGGCGAAGACTGGATAACTCTAGGAATAGTGCACCACGGCAGCGATGTTGAGGAGGCTTTGGAATCTGTCGGATGGCGGGCGGATCTGGATGGCGGTCTACTGCGCTCGGTATTAAATAACATAACTATCAGTGCTTAGATAGAGATTTGGCGTCAGTGGTTGTCGGGTGGTGGCGACTGCAGGTAGATGGTGGCGGGTTGTGGTGGTGATTTTAGGTTGAGGGTTGTCGGTGGTTGTTGGGAATGGTGGGGGTTGAGTCGGAGGAGATTGAGGAGAATCAGAGCTTCCGGTTGCTGATTACAGCTGGTGGTGGTGGTGATTGGAAGATTGGCCGGCGGTTATTGGGAGAAGTCGTAGGTTTCTTTCGGAGTAGCGGGTCGAGCGGGGGAGATGAAAGAGGGAAGAAATGAATTTTGTGATATTAATTAATTAAAGATGAATTTTAATCCAAAACGTCATTGAGAGAGGTATTCTTAATAGTACAACATTTAAGAATGTCTTTTTTAAAGACGTTCTCGATATTTAACATACGAGAACGTCGTTTTTAACGACGTTCTGGATATCTAACATACGAGAACGTATTTTTAAGGACGTTCTGGATATCCAGTATACCAGAACGTCTTTGAAAAAGACGTTCTCGTATGTGACACTTTTATTACAAAAATACCACCGCCTGACATTTAAGAATGCCGCCTCCTGAGGCGTTCTTAAATCCCTGTTCTTGAATCCTATTTTTGTACTAGCGTAGTTCAATCCACCAGCACACTTTGGGCTGGAAGAATCAATCCAACTCCCTGGAATATCTTGTATAAGGACAAACAAACTTTAGGACCCAAACAAACTTTAGGACAAAGAATGTTAGCTTGATAAGGCCTCCAATCGGCTCGACCTGTCTGATCGAGCTAATATATATATATGGCCACATCATGCCCTCCTAAATCCACGTATAAACTAGCCCGCCTTAGCAATCTTTTGTTCCAACTTCATCTTTTCGAAACACTGTTATCCATGAACACCCATCTCACGTCATAGCCTATAATTCCTACCGAGACTACTAGGGTTTTGTTACGTGATTGTGAACCGTAACAAAGCTCCACTGGTTTTTAACTGTAAAATAGGATCACCACTCTTAGAGCGCAAACTTGGGACATGCGGTTCTCCTGACTTGTCCTTCTATGAGGTTTCCCAAATTTGAACGATTTCTCTGTTGGTTGGTCTTTTAGAACTCATTGCTTTCAAAAAACCTAAAGTTGGTTGTCTCATGTCTTAACCCAATAACTCGATATCACTAGATTTCCTACATACGACACCACTTATGTGTCAAGAAGTTTTGGCCACCAAGAACCGGGCCAAATTAGCGTCCGACCTTCCGTGCATCTCGACTGACCTGCAAAATAAGTATCGAGGCGCTGCCAGTGTAGATACTTCGACGCTCAATTCACGAAGTGTATGAATCGATAGATGTATGTGTGAAAGTATTTAAAGAGATTATGTTTAGGATAAGGACATGAGTCCCTATTTGTAAGAAGTAAACCACTTGATCACCAAGTAAGAAATCTCTCTTTTAAAAGGAAATTTGGTCTTATCAACCGTAAGGAGATATCTTTCCTTTTAGAACTCTTTTTCGAGTTCTGATTTCGAACCCTAACAGCAGTGGGCCTCAAAGTCTCATAACTCACACACCAGAATGGCCATTCATCAGGCCGAGCTGCTGCCAATCAGATCAGTCCTCAACACACTATGAATTGGGGAATATTAGTTAGGTAAGACTTCAATTCAATTATGCCGCTCCAATCGAGCCAGTATTATTTACCATATCAGTGCTATTATAGCGAAAGACTAAACTCGCCAATCCTCTTTCCAAAGGAGTTATGAATAGTTCGATTTCATGCTAGCATTTTATGTTGTTTTTTTTTTAATCGACACTTCAAAAGTCAAAAACATATGATGCACGCACTTCAAAATACGATATTTTGCAATATCGTATTCCCCATGCCGTGTCTTGTTTTACGTTATCATATCTCATGTCCATTTCTCATGTCGGGGCAACATAGCAAAAACACAAACTACATGACTATAACATTGGACACGTCAGTTTATTAAATAAGATAGTACTCTTATGATAGCACGAATCGAGCCGTTCGAAACCAAGTAAATTGTGCTGCAATCCGCAATGAGCTATCATTAGAAAGGGACGATGCTAAAATAGTATAATGAGCTCATTTTGCAAAGTACACAACACAACTTAACAATATCCACACTAGTAAGTAAATGACGAAGCCATTGAACTTCATTTGAAAAATAACTCTTATCAATAATTGCTTCCAAAGTTTAACCATCTCAAACATAATACTACCCCAAACTTCAACACACTACATAAAATAAGCCAAATCCAATTTCTTGTAACAAAAACCAACCAATGAGAGAAAATCATCAAACCAAAAAGAAAGAAAAAAACAAAAAGAATATATCATTTTTCACCTAAACCATCCGTTCTTTCCAAATATTATGCTAGATAAATTCCTGGCCTGTTAACATGGTTATCTTATAATAATCGTGTTGCTTTATCGCTTTTGTTTCCGAGGGCTCGCTGAGTCCATATCCGTGGAGCCGGTGCTAGATGAGGATGATGCATTAAGGCCATACTCGCTCGTTGCTCCATACTCATTGCTATTGAATTCCTGGCTCGTCATCACCATCTTCCTGAACTTCATCATGTCAGCATTATAGGCACCAGTGTCGTAAGTCCCCACGTTCTCGTTCGGGTTAAAGGGCTGACTTTGCCCTGGCTTCACGCCTTCGTTCAAGTCCTCTAATGATGAGTCTCCATCCAAAGCACGTACAATCTGTCAAAACAAAGACATCGCCGGTTGTATGTGATCAAAATAAAATTGGGAAATATTACAACTACTAGCATGAAGTTTAACATAATTATAAAAGGTCAAGTTATCTTTCAAAATTACAAATACCCCATATTGAATTACAAGCACCCTTTGAGGTTTGTACTTGTTTAACAAATACCTCGGTGCAATTTGTAAGTAAAATAAGGATATATGCAAAAACTACCATTGAGATTTGGCCAAATTACAAAACATCAACTAATAAAAACCACACCTGCGCTTGTTGTTAGAAGAACTAATGAAAACTGCTGACGAAATAAAATATCTTTACAGTTATATCCCTCAACTTTTAAAGTATTACAAAGAACCAATTTTTCTAAATAATTACAAATAGCCACATGAAAACTTTGGGGCTCTTTGTAATATTTTATAAAGTTCAGAGATATAATTGTAAAATATTTGATTAAATCAACAAACTTCGTCAGGTCAATTAACAGTTGGGGAAAAATGTAAGACGGAATGAAACCTCTAGGGAGATTTCCATAATTTTCATTGTTCGTTGGGTACTTTCATAAATATACTAAACCTCGAGAGAGGTTTTGCAATAAATATCTTCGTTAAGCGCATAAAACTACTTTTACCTGGCTCATCCTTGGGCGTCTTCTTGCTGAATGGCGAATGCACGCGGCAGCACATGCAACCATGCGAGCCATCTCATGGGGAACAAAGTTATCTTCAAGGCGTCGATCAACTAATCCACTGTAATCGCCACTTTCCAATGCTTTAGACGCTAGTGGCCTAGCCTGTTCAATTACGAAATCAAGACAAGCTGTTAGATCAATTATTGAGACTAGTTAGACAAATACGGAGGAGATGAACTGAAAACATACCCAATCTACTAAACTTAAGCTATCCATTTGCTTATTTGTGGGGTCCACTGGTCGACGGCCGGTAATTAGTTCCAAGAGCATGACTCCAAATGAGAAAACATCAGATTTTTCAGTTAGCTTGCCGCTAGCTGCATACTCAGGAGCCAGGTACCTATAATCAAGACATATGGTATCCAATACGCAAATGTCCATTAAAAAGAAAAAGAAAAAAAAAAAAGTGAAACACGAACAAATTTCCAGAAATGACTTACCCAAAGGTTCCCATGACACGTGTCGAGACATGAGTGTAATTGTCAGAACTGAGCTTAGCTAATCCAAAATCAGCCACCTGAAAATCAGTGTTAGTATATAACCGACGATGATAGCTTAAGAGCTTTGAAGGTTAATACTTGATACATTACCTTGGCTTCGTAGTTGGAGTCAAGGAGAATGTTTGCTGCTTTGATGTCACGATGGATAATCCGAGGGTGGCCTGGAAATACACAATGAAACAATGAGATTATTTCATAAAAAAGTGAAAAAAGGACTATAAACCCAATCGAATAATTCTCGTACAATCTTCATGCAAGTAAGCCAGCCCCTTGGCCGATCCAATGGCAATGCGAAGCCTAGAAGCCCAATCCATGACAGGCTGGCCTTTTGCTGCAATCACATATGTACTTAGATCATAGAATCATGAAAACCAAATATAAGACTATTATAAATATGATTAAATTACAAAATCACCCTGATGTTTAGCATAATTACAAAAAGAAAACTAAGTTGTCTAGCAAGATTATAAATACCTCTAGAAATTTGAATTTACTAAATAAATACCTCCCTCTCGACTCTCGAGGAAGCACTTTGTAACACAAAAACAAATATCAAGGGGTATTTGTAAATTTTAAAAGAGAAAGTTGGGTTTTGTTTGTAATTAATCTGAACTTCAGCTGTATTTGTTGTGATCAACCCTTATAAATACCTGGGACAAGCTGGGAACTAGAAAGGGATTATTAGAAAAACTGCCCTCTGAAGTTTGGCCAAACTACCAAAAAAAAAAAAAGAAAAGAAAAGACCTCGGCTAACTTTGAAAATTATAAAAACACACTTGAGACTACATCCGCCATTAATGGAGTCAACGAGAATGGCTGACATCATCAAATACTTTTATAATTACACCCTTTATCTTTTCTAAATATAAGAAATAGCCCCAAATTTTCGTCTTGCATATTGCTTAAAGTAGGGGGCTGTTTGCAATATTTTGAAAAATTGAGGGGTGTTATTATAAAATATTTGATGACGTCGGCAAAGCCTATGTTAACTAACGGTTGGGCCGATATATAAGTCGAAACCAAACCTCAATGGTATTTTTTGTAATTTTCAAAGTTACCTAATTTATTATTTTTTTTATGTAAATATTAAATACTCCAAACCTTAGGGGTAGTTTCATAATTATCCAATGTATAAACTCACCATGAAGGTGGAACTCTAATGTCTTATTCTGGACAAACTCGTAGACAAGCATTCTCTGTTCGCCAGCGATGCAGTATCCGACAAGGGACACAAGATATCGATGATGGACACGGCTAATGATTTCGACCTCGGCCTGAAACTCTCTCTCTCCTTGTCCACTCCCGGACTTGAGACTCTTAACGGCCACCTCTTTACCGTTAGGTAAAACCCCCTTGTGCACGTAACCAAACCCGCCCTGTCCCAATAGATTAGCCTGAGAAAATCCGTGCGTTGCGGCAGCTAGCTCATCATAGGTGAATGGGCTCTTAGCCCCGTATCCGCCCACATTTGGCGACAGAGGCTGCATGTAGATGGGGTTTTGGCCCGAGTAACTCGGGCTGAATTCGTTGCTGGCGGGTCGGCCATGGGCCGGTGTCCCGAAAACGCCGGGTGGAGGAATCTTGATGTTGGGGTCTATGCTTGGACTTTTTTTATATGTAGGACCTTTGTAGTATTGATCACCACCTAATAGGGTAAAACAGTCCGCATTAGCAAATGAGTTTAAAACAGGTCAACTAATATTACTTATATTTTCATCACCAATGGGAAAGAATAATTACATCTTGATGTGGAACAAAAAGAACTATAACAGACATTTCCCAGGTATTCAAACTTGGTTTCCCCAAAGAATTAGAATACTTGCAAATACTACCCTTGGGTTTGGCTTTTTATAAATAAAAAATAAAATAAAAAAACTAAAAATTACAAATATGCCCTGATATATATGTTTTTGTTTTACAAATTACGCCTATTGATGAGGTTTGAGAGGGGTAAATTGAATAGCAAATACAAAGCTGAATGAGGGTATTTTTGAAAGATAACCGGATTTTTTTCTCTATTTAATCTAAACTCCAGGCCGTTTTTATAATTATCCCTTACAATAATTTCCTTGAGAATATACCTTATCAATCATACGCACTAATTTCCCTAATCAATTCAAATAGTACTATACCATATCAGTTGACCATTCAAGAAAGCATGAAATTACATATAGATATAGGTACTTAGAAAATGAACATATTCGTAGTTTGCACACCTTTAGGCGGGGGTCCTTGCTCCAAATAATATTCCCGTTTCTTACTCTTCCTCCTCAAGCATATTAAGCAGACGAACATAAGTGCAAGAATCACTGCTCCGCCGCCAATAATTCCGGCAATAATGGCTATATCCGTGTTTGAACCGGGCGACGAAGAAGGCGGTGAATCACCATCACTATTTGACCCTGACCGGGGCGGAGGCCGCGTTAAAGCAGCTGGGGACGGCGGCGATCTTCCAGAAGACCCGCCCGGCGGTGGTGGAGAAAAGACGGGCGTCGGACCAGAACCAGGAGACGGGGCGGCGGGTGGCGGCGTTCGCGCGGCGGCCGGAGCTGGCGGAGAGCCCGTGGGCGGAGGAGATTGCGCCGGTGGGGGCGGGGAGGAGGGGTTTTCTGGTTCCCGATGGAGGCGGAGGAGAGGAAGCCGCCGGCGGAGGCGATAACAGAGGAGGCGGGGAGGACTGCGGGGGAGCCGGCGGCGGGCGGGGAACTGGAAGGTGGGACGTCGGCTGGCATTGGAGGTGGTGGGCTTGTTGCGGTTGAATTGGATGGTGTTGAATCCATATTTTATGCAGAAGATTAAAATTTAATTTCCGGTGTTAATGATTAAAGATAAATATAATAATCAAAACACCGGAAATATAAATCCGCCCAATTTTTTCTTCCGCAGAAAATTGGTCCTCCTCACAACAATACACCCCACCTGAAAATGTCCATTACCAGGAAATTAATGTTATTACGAAAACGATCAGATGTTTCTAAACAATGTTGGTTTTCTGCACGCTGATTTCTGGTTTGAGAAGATCGTATCGATTTTCGATTTTCGAAGGAACGTGAATTCGCAGTATGATTTTGCAGGTGATATGTTTGTGTATTTTTGTTTGGAGAGAGAAAGCTTACCTAAAGATTGAGGGGTCCTCCAAGGTAAAAGAGAGAGAAAGAGAGAGGGGTGAGCTTGTATTGCCATTTTAGAGAGGACTGCGTACAACCCCACAGCTCGGCGCTCCTACAAAACAGGGCCTCTCCCCTCTCCCAAATCTTATGGTTTAGTTTAGACACCACTAATTTCAGGCACTCTTCTTACCACTTCCCTTTCCGGGTTTTTTTCCTTTTTTCAAATAACTCGGACACTCTATTTTAACATAACTTATAAATTCTGCATTATTTTGCTATGACTAATAATGTAACAAATTTTCTTATACAATACAACAGACTTTTTTTTTTTTTTAATTCTTATTGTAGTCTAATTATGCGGTATAAGTTTATTTTGTTTGTTTATACACTTTGTTGAGATATGACGTTTGTGATTTGAATCATATAGATGGAGGAACCAATTTTATAAGCTAATTCTTTTTTTCTTTCACCATTGATTTAGGATGAATCTTATTTTGTTGATTTATGTGAATGTGTATTATCATATAAACTATTCACATGTTGTTAATTAAATAAGTTATTGAGATTTTACTCTCCCTATATATTTGGTAGTTAAATCAATTTTTTAAAGCAATTATTGACATTTTTTCCATGGAAATGTATTAATTAATTTAGGATTAATTGCAGATTAAATCACGAACTTTAACCAAGGTGAGTAAAAAAAAAAAATCTTTTTAAGTGCTAAACAAAAAACATAAAACATGACTTTAGTTGATAGTTGTAAAACGAATCATAGGCGAGTTTACAATAATCGAAAATTTTCAATGTCATCCAACGACCTAACTCATCAATCGAACCATTTTCTTGAGTTGGTTACCATCCATTTTTCCGTACACCACTTCGTTTGCCGAAAAATCTCCAACTAAAGTTGGGAAGAAGCCCAAAAATCTCATTATTGTTTGTCTGCTTTTAGTAAGCCGGTGCATCCTCATACTTGATGTCTGTTTATCTAAACTTTACGATCTCTTCTTTAGAATAAATACTTCAAGTTGGCTTCATAATATATATAAAAAGAACAGTCACCTTAACATCTGGGGCAAAAGTAGAGTAAATGTCAGCCTGCATGGAAGCACACTTGGCTGACATTCCAATCTCTTGTGGTGAAGCAGAGGCGATTTCGACCTATCAAATTGCAGAGGATATCAGCTATCATGAGTTAAAATGAAGACCTCATGTTTTTGTGTTGCGGCCATTTTGTACCCAATTACAGTTTTCAAATGCAGTTTTTAAAGTACAAGGTGGTTACTTGAGTTATGGAAGATTATTTTTGATGGAAAAATAATTAGCACGTATTTGTCTTTATTTTTATTAGTATTTTAGTTACTTTTTCTTATTGTTTTTTGTATAAGTTTGATAGTTTAAGCTTAATTTCATATATTTGCACTTCCAACTTATTTTACCATATTTTAGTCTTAATTGATGCAAATAGGTAAATTATCTCTGTTTTTTACATCATAGCTAAGTAACCGGAGGAGCTCAGCACGTAAAAGATGAAGATTGATGATTAAGAGACGAGAATAAAGCGTTCTGATGGAAAAGTGGCAAGATTTTGAAGCTAACGGTTAGCCCTAGCGGTAGCATTACCGCCAGTTATTACCGTTACACCTAAAGGTTACTACACCGTTACCCATATCATTATTCCAATCGATGAAGGTGGACTGAGAGTTTAACGATACACTTAACGATTACAAACTGTACCGTTATCATCACGGTTAGGAGGCAACAAAGACATTAACGATAGCTTTAGCAGTAGCTCGTACCGCTAAGTGCTATCGTTATCGGGCCCAGTAACCGACTTAAGTGACTTATTCTCCAAGAAATCGGAAATCTATAAATACCAAGCCATTAATCCGACTTTGGGGCGTATGTAGGTCACTATAAACTTACCAAAAAGTATTCATAGGATAGAATCTCGTTTTTAACATTAAATAGCTTAGATTAGAGATCAAGATCAAGGATTCGGCGCTTGCAAGTTGCGAAGACGTTCGATAGCGCATGCCCCGTTCTTCGACCAAGATCAACCGTTTTTTCTTCGGAGTAGCTGAAGATATTTCTGCAAATCCTAAATTTAATAAGTTCTCTTTTCCTCTTTTTTGCTTTCTTAGTTTAATTTTCACAGTTTAAGCTTTAGATTTTCGTTTATGTCTAATATTTTTAAATTCGGATTTGGGTTGATTATGAACTTGAATTCGCTGAATACTTTGGATATTCATTTTTAAAATTAATTTAGTTTATTTCATGATTGGTTATTTAAGATTTGAATTTAAGTTATTATGCAAATTGTTTTATGCAATAATTGCTTTAATTTATTAGATATTGCTTATACTTTTTAGATCCGTTATTGCTAGTTATGCTATTTGATTTGATTTATGATAATTGATTATCACTGTGTTAAATTGCCATTATATAATTTCTTAGTTCTTAAGCTTAAGTGATTAAAATAAGTTTAATTTATACTTTTAAATTCTAGTTGGTAAAATTAGTTAAGTTAATTAGTTTTATTTAAGTTCATGCTTTTCAAATTAGTAGTATAATCAAAAACAAATAAAATCCCAATTTGTATAAGTTTATGTGCTTAATTGTGATTAAGAAAATACTCGAGATACCGAATCGTTGTCCTCGAGAGAATCGACTTGAGTCAACTTCCAACTGTGAAGCTTGCTGACAAGAAAACCCCCCCTGCGCATATCAAGGTGTTGCCTGGCTCGACTGCAACTGAATATTCCTCTCCTCCGTATGAGTTTGTGGACTTTTTTACTGGAGAGGTCTCCAGCTCTTTCAAGCATGTTGATGCTACTCCTGCTGCCGTTCCTGTTTCTGAGGTTCACCCTGCACTAGAACCCGATTTTGGTTTTGAGTATTCTTCTGATTCATCTGACGAGATCCTTCTTCGGGACCTCATGCCTGCCAAGACGAAGACGAAGACCAAAACCCCTTTGTCTGCTATCATTCCACAAAGTGATGTTGGGACTGGTGACATGTCACCAAGGCCAACATCACCCATTGCTGCATCTACTCCTCTCTCCAGCTCAGAATCACCCTACAAGTGTCCTCGTACTCTTGCGAGCAAGTTTGAATATTTTTAAATGAAATATAATATATATATATATATATATATATATATATATATATATATATATATATATATAAACGAGGTGCATAAGACCTTGAATCAAAAATCTGGCGCCGTTGCCGGGGAACAACAAGTAGGATTCAAGGATGTTTTTCGTTTTATTTTCTATTTAGTCGTTATTTGTATAATTGCTCTTGGTTTGGATTTTGCCACTGGATACGTTGATTTGTTGTTGAGTTTGTGCAAGGTAGACGATCACTTCAACTCGATCTTGCACCATTTATTGACAACATCCATCGTTCGAATCCACCGAGACCAAGGCCCCTTTCCATTCCCGAGAGCGTTTATTCTATAGCTACTGTTTTCGACGATATACTTGAGGCAATATTAGGAGCACATTCCGCAATGGTAACGCAGGTAATGGACCACCTAGATCTCCATGTTGCAATCGAGAAGAATACGATAGTGAACCAACCCCTTTGCAATTACAAGTGCACCCCCGGGCTTATTGGGCTGAATTCCATCGAAACATGGAGAATAAGGAACAAGACGTGGAGAGGAATGGAGAAATATATAATCAGCATAATGAGTATGTTGACAATCATAGACGAGTAGATGCTTGGTTGGCAAATCAGATCCATGGCTACGAACAAGACAATTTTGAAGGGAGATACGAGCGCGGAAATAATTATGAGAGGAACGCATATGACAATCACTACGAGAGAGCTAATGACCGAGTTGGAAAGTTGAGGGGCAATCGAGCACCTCGACGGTGCGATTTGGCACTTCCGAAGGTTGTGCCTTTTGGGTTTGATATTGTTCTTGGACCAACTGCAAGGGAAGTGGAGATTAAGCCACATCAAATTAATTTACTTCCGAATTTTCACGGAAATGCACATGAAGACCCTTTTGCGTTTTTAAACTGTTTTATTGATGAAGTAGGTAGATTTGTGGTTAACGGCCTCAACCGGGAGGAGGTGCAAATGATTTATTTTCCCTATAGCATGAAGGACAAAGCGAAGACGTGGTTACTATCCTTAGAACCGAGATCGTTAACTGATTGGGATATGATAAGCGAGAAGTTCCTCAATTAATACTATTCGGCACAAACAACGGGACATCTTCGGAGGTAAATTGCTACCTTTGAGCAGTTGGAGGGAGAATTATTTCATGAAATATGGGAGCGTTACAAGACAATTTTACAAGCATGCCCCCATCATAACTACTCCCCCGAGACGATTAATCAATTTTTCTTTGATGGTTTGTTGAACATTGGAAAAAGTCACGTTGAAATATCGGCAGGAGGAGATTTCGGAGATTTAACGGCCCTCAAGGCAAAATGAGTGTTGGAGAAGAAGAGTGAAAAATCTAGACAAACCAACTCTCGACCTCGTAAAATAAAAGTAAATGAAGTATCCACAACCTAGACATTTGAGGATGAAGGAGTTGGTCAAAAAATCAAGGAGAAGTGTAGGGAAATATTTAACGAGGAATTAGCAGCTTGGAAAGCTGAGCGAGCGAGCCGAGCTTCTTCCAAGAAGGCCGCTGCGACATGTGACCAATGTGGATCTACCGAACATTTAGCGAATATATGTCCAACCAACAATGAACAACGAGAGGACGTTAACGCCATCCAGTATTTTTATAATCAACAACATTCAGGGCAGAAACTACCACATGCGCAAGCACCACTACCACTACCCCCAAAAATTTCCATATGCAAGGGCAAGTGCCTACTAAATTTCAATCAGATGATCAGCTATTGGTTTGACAGCAGAATCAAGTGGCCGAGACTATTAGAAACCGGGATGAACTCACGCAGGTTAGAAATGAAGTTGCGCAGTTTAGAAATGAAGTTAGAGATGAAATGAAGGAACTAAGAAAGACTATGAACGACCTTACTAAAAGCACTATTGAGAGTTCAGCTGGCCAAAGGAAACTAGAGATAATGATGGGTTAAATATCAGCCTCTATATTCAGGAATTCAAACGAGAGGGATAAACTTTTGAGTCAAACGGAGTAAGCCTCAGCTATTCATGTCTTGCGGAGCGGAAAGGTAATAGATAACGGCATCGAGCAAGGTAAAGACGAAATCGAGGAAGTAGCCAATATTCCAACGCCAACTCAAACTCAAACAGATTTGTCTAGCCCAGTCGATCAGATGCACAAATCTCCCGTATGTTCTGGGGTCGTTAAAAAGGAAGAATTCGAATCCAGACCCCTCTCTTATAAAAATTAATGACCCGACCAATTCCTCAAGTACGCCACCAAAGAAGTTGACACTCTCGATTTATGATCATGTTCCCTTCCCAAGACGCCTACGTCCGGCCAAGGAAAATAAAAAACTCATGGAGCTATACAATTTATTGAAAAATGTTAATATTAACCTTCCCCTTCTAGAGGTGATAAAGACGATGCCAACGTATGTAAAAATTTTCAAGGAGCTAGCATCTAGGGAAAGGTGCTTGGCTGCAAACCAACATGTGGCTTTGACAAGAGAAGTTAGTGCTATAATCAAGAAACCATTGCAACCCAAATAGAAAGATCCCGAGAGTTTTTATATTAATATTTCCCTCGAGAATGGACAGACGGCAAGGGGGATGTTTGATCTTGGTGCTGGTATAAATTTAATGCCCTATTCTATTTACAAGGAATTTAGTCTTGGACCATTGAATCCAACCACGATGCGACTATAGCTGGCGGATCGATCGATATGGTTACCCTTGGGAATTGTGGAAGATGTATAGGTAAGCTGGTGGTGCCTGTAGGTTTCGTTATTATGGACGTTGGTGAAGTACAAAGTGAAAATAAGGAGCACACCATTTGTTGGGACGGCCTTTTATGTCTACTATGCATGCATTAATAGACGTGAACAAAGGGAGGATGACCATGTCCGTCTTAGGCGACTCAATGATGTTTTCACTTCAAGATATCCATAACACTCCTTCTTCTTTTATGCGAGATGAATGTTTTTTTGTAGATCTAATCGATTCTTGCGTCCATGACATCCACTGCATTACCACTATAGGCGAGTTTGATGTCGGGGACGACGAGGAGCATTTGAGTGGGGAGGAATTAATCGAATTGCTAGGAATCGATTTAGGTGAAATTATAGATGGATTTGATGATTTGAAATGGATGACGCACCAGAGATCGAGCCAAAAGTGGAGTTGATACCACTATCAAATCGTTTGAAATATGTTTCCCTCTACCCAAACAAAAATTCTGAATGTACAAAGATCAAGGGCGGAGGATGCAATAGCATTTGGACGACAAAAAAGAAGAAATCGAATTTGGTTCACGACAAGAAAGTTAAAAACTTGCAGTACGAGGTTGGTCAATTAGTGCTTTATAATCACAAACGTAAGTTAGTTCCAAGCGATCTCAAGACCGCATGGAGTAGGCCGTTTTTGATAAAAGAGATGGATGAGTATGGAGTAGCCACTTTGTACGATGAAAATGAAAGGTCAACCTTTCAAGTCCACAAGCATCGAGTCAAACCTTGTGAAGATGGAAGAATAAAGAACCGTGATCGTAAATTGGCGGAGTTGGGAGATCCACCACAAGTTTGGAATTAATCGCACAATATGGCGTCGGGCAAGCGACGTTAAATGTTGCGCTTCTTGGAGGCAACCCAAGCGTTTGTTTTCTTTATCCTTTCTTTTTAAATTTATTTTATGTGTTTTTTTTCTAGCTTTTATTTTCTGCATTAATATAGTTTATTTCAAAAAAAATGAAATTGCTATGGTACGTTGATGTGTGTGTCGATGTGCAGAAAAATCAAAAAATAGGCCAGTTCTGAAGAACTAGCGGTAGTCTAGCGGTCACCTCTACCGTTACCTCCTACCGTTGCCGTATTTTTAGGCCCAGCAACAAGAATCAGCCGCTAACGTTACCAAAGATCCAGAAAGAGATACTTGGCGGTGGACTAGCGATAGCACTTACCGCTAGGTATACCTTTACGCCGAGCAGAAAGTTGTAGCAAGACGAACCACTACTTCACGACCGTATCGCTAACTGGTGCATGTACAGATCACGACGATCGAGATGATGTGTTGCTGTCACGATTTCACCATGGAGCGGCTCGACCTTTTGGATATTCAGGGACATTTTTCTTACCTCTCTTAATTTTACTTGTTCTTTATTTATGGCAATACGGAGATTGCCAGATTATTCGGAGGGGGGATGGGTCGAGCCACTTGCTATTCTTATTTATGCTTAATTGGATTCGTGATTTGTGATATATAATAATTAAATGTCATTAACCGTGATCGATCACTATTCCCGTGCTTATTTGTGTTTGTCTGGCTTGCCTGTCGAAGTTAACTAGGTTTGATTTTAGGTTTTTGTCTTTGAGCGTGTATAAGTGCATAAATTTTTCAAAAAATTTATTAATATATTGTAAAATGGTACTTGGAGGCAATTGATTTCACAAAACCTTAAAAGCAGCATCAATTCAAGACTTTTTCATGCAAAAAGAATGTGAGTAGCCTGAGTGTTTATCATCTTTGCATGTATTTTAGTGAGTTCTGGTTTGAAATCTCTTTGAAATCGCTGTGTGTAGTTAGCTTTGAACATGACGTTAAGGCACAGAAAAAACCCTTATTCTGACCATATCCATATATTTTAGCCACTATAAATTTCGAATGAGCCCATCATATCCAAATATCCATTTCCATTAGCCAAGAGTATTTTTGAGTCGACTCCTACTATCATTAAAAGCGTGGGGTAGGAGTTAGTTATTTTATTGGTTATTTGTGTTTTAGAGTATTTATCAGGGATTTTTGAGAAAATTTTGTAATAAAGGACCACCATCCTTCAATAAAAGGGGGACAAAATATATAAAATAAAAGAGAAAAAAAATTAAAAGAAGGATGGTGAATCTTGGTGAATCGTGTTGAGTCATTGCCTACGCTTATAAAGGCTTTTATTTAAATTGTTGATGTTCTTATGAAGCCTAATTTTGAGAGGCAAGAGTTGTGTTGTAAAAGAAGCGTATCATGAGCTTCTAGATCATTTAAGTGGTTCGAGCAAAAGTCGGTTTAGAGTTACGAGTTGAGAAATAGCCTAAGTGTAAAGGCTACGTTATGAGTGTTTAGTGAGGTTTTCTTTTGAATGGGGTGAAGCACTCTGCTTCTTGATTAGAATAGTTTGGTGAGTTATTGATAATGTTAGATCGTGAGTTAGCCACACGACTTATATATTCCATACCCGTCCAAAGAGCCTACATTACAACCCGAAAAGACCTTTTCCGATTCTTTGTTGGTTACACACTTAAATGTGATGGAGAAGTGATTGATTTTAAGTGCTTATTTATTGTGCATGTATTTGTATGATTTGAGAGTATACACGTCCTATGTAAAAATTCTTGAGTGCTTTGAGCGTATACCCCTACATATTACCCATTGTGAGGATGCATAAATTTGATTTTGAAGCGACAATGTAATAAGGGTGGAGTGTTTGAAGTTGCGTGACATGTATCTATATTTTCAAAATTATCTATGTAGCACGACACAACTCTTTGCTTGGACTTATTTTCATTCTTGTTATACTTTGAAATTATCGTTTGTTTGAGGACGAACAAACCAATAAAGTGTGGGGTAGTTGATTAGCACATATTTGTCCTTATTTTTATTAGTATTTTAGTTACTTTTTCTTATTGTTTTCGGTATAAGTTGGATAGTTTAATCTTAATTTCATATATTTGCACTTCCAGCTTATTTTCCCGCAATTTGATCTTAATTGATGCAAATAGGTGAATTATCTCTATTTTTCACCTTATAGCTAAGTAACCGGAGGAGCTTAGCACGTAAAATATGAAAATTGATGATTAAGAGACGAGAATCGAGCGTTCCGAAGGAAAAGTAGGCAAGATTTTGAAGCTAACGGTTAGCCCTAGTGGTAGCCTTACCGCCAGTTATTACCGTTACACCTAAGGATTACTACACTGCTACCCATACCATTATTCCAATCGCTGAAGGTGGACTGAGAGCTTAACGATACACTTAACGATTACAAACCGTACCATTACCATCACCTTTAGGAGGCAACAAAGACATTAATGATAGCTTTAGCGGTAGCTCGTACCGCTAAGTGCTACCGTTATCAGGCCCAGTAACCGACTTAAGTGACTTATTCTCCAAGAAATTGGAAATATTTAAATACCAAGCCATTAATCCGACTTCGGGGCATATGTAGGTCACTATAAACTTACCCAAAAGTATTCCTAGGGTTAGAATCTCATTTTTAAAATTAAATATCTTAGATTAGAGATCAAGATCAAGGATTCGATGCTTGCGAGTTTCGAAGACGTTTTCGACCAAGATCAACCATTTTTTCTTCAGAGTAGATGAAGATATTTATGAAAATACAAGATTTAATAAGATCTCTTTTCCTTTTTATTGCTTTCTTAGTTTAAATTTTCACAGTTTAATCTTTAGATTTTTTTTATGTCTAATGTTTTTGCATTCGGATTTGGGTTGATTATGAACTTGATATCGCTGAATACTTTGGATATTCATTTTTAAAATTAATTTAGTTTATTTCATGATTTGTTATTTAAGATTTGAATTTAAGTTATTATGCAAATTGGCTTGTGCTATTTAATTCCGTTTTTAAGATTCATGATAGTAATTGCTTTAAGTTATTAGATTTTGCTTATACTTTTTAGATCCGTTATTGCTAGTTATGCTATTTGATTTGGTTTATGATAATTGATTATCACTGCGTTAAATTGCCATTAGATAATTTCTTAGTTCTTAATCTTAAGTGATTAAAATTAGTTTAATTTATGCTTTTAAATTCTAGTTGGTAAAATCAGTTAAGTTAATTAGTTTTATTTAAGTTCATGCTTTTCAAATTTGTAGATAATAATCAAAAACAAACAAAACCCCAATTTGTGTAAGTTTATGTTCTTAATTGTGATTAAGAAAATATCCGAGATACCGAATCGTTGTCCTCGAGAGAATCGACTTGAGTCAACTTCACACCCTACAAGTGTCCTCGTACTCTTACGAGCAAGCTTGAATGTTTTAAATTAAATATATATATATATATAAATTGGGTGCATAAAAGCTTGAATCAAAAAATAACCATATATATATATAATGCACTACAAAAAAATAGTGAAATGTCGAGGGAAAACCCGAGGGAAATATTCCCCTCGATGTTTCCCGAGAAGATAAAATTACCGTCGGATTTGTCCGAGGGAAATATTACCCTTCGTTAAATCCCTCGGAAACATGACACCAAAGTTTGCCGCCATAATTATTAAAGGCAATACCGAAGGCTTTCCAAGGGTATCATTACCGAGGGAAAATCCCCCTCGGAAATATCGAGGGGAAGAGTATCCCCTCGGAAAAACCGAGGGAAATATAGCCTCTAGGTTTTATTTAATCAATTAAAAGATTAAAAAATAAAATAAAATAGCAAAAAAACCAAGGGGAAGAGTATCCCTCGGAAAAGCCGAGGTCGTCAATATAGCCCCTCGGTGTTATTAATCAATTAAAAAATAATAAAATAATAAAATAGCAAAAAGTCAAGGGGAAGAGTATCCCCTCGGAAGAACCGAGGGCAATATAGCCCCTCGAGTTCTTTAATCAATTAAAATAAAATAGCAAAAATACCGAGGGGAAGGGTATCCCCTCGGAAAAACTGAGGGCAATATAGCCCTTCGAATTTTTAATCAAATAAAAATTAAAATAAAAGTCGAAAATAGCAAAAAGACCAAGGGGAAGAGTATCCCGTCGGAAAAACCGAGGGCAATATAGCCCCTCAGTTTTTTTAATCAAATAAAAATTGAAAAATAAAATAAAATAAAATAGCAAAAATACCGAGGGGAAGAGTATCCCCTCAAAAGAACTGAGGGCAATATAGCCCCTCATTTTTTTTAATCAAATAAAAAAATAAAATAGCAAAAAAACCGAGGGGAAGAGTATCCCCTCGGAAAAACCGAGGGCAATATAGCCCCTTGTTTTTTTAATAAAATAAAAAATAAAAAAAGCAAAAAGCAAAAAAACCGAGGGGAAGGGTATCCCCTCAGAAAAACTGAGGGCAATATAGCCCCTCGGTTTTTTTTAATCAAATAAAAATTGAAAAATAAAATAAAATAAAATAGCAAAAATACCGAGGGGAAGAGTATCCCCTCAAAAGAACTGAGGGCAATATAGCCCCTCATTTTTTTTAATCAAATAAAAAAATAAAATAGCAAAAAAACCGAGGGGAAGAGTATCCCCTCGGAAACACCGAGGGCGATATGCCCCTCGGTTTTTTTAATCAAAAAAATTGAAAAATCGTAAAAAATAAAATAAATCCTATCATTTTAGGCATATGGGGTGGTTTTGACCCGATTTTGATTGAAAAATATCAACGAGCATGTGCGTATTCACACGTGTCGTGTAATTTGACCAACAACCAAGATAGATCGATCAAATTGTTCGGTTAGAAACGCAAAGGGGAAAAGCGTCGTAATTTTGTGAAGGCGGAAAGGGGTGCGTCTCGATGTCATGGAACTACGAGAATCGGGTGTTGATCGGTAAATACACATTTTCTATTTTATTTATTTTAAATAAAAATATGAAAAAAAAACTCGAAGAAAATAGAAAATTAGTAAACAATAAAAAAAAATCCTATCATTTTACGCACGGGGTGGCAAGGGTGCGTCTCGATGTCATGGAACTACGAGGATTGGGTGTCGATCGGTAAATACGCATTTTTTTTTACAGTTTTTTAATTAATTTTAAAAAACCGAGGGGAAGGAAATCCCCTCGGGAAAAACCAAGGGCAATTTATTCCCCTCGGTTTTTCTGAGGGGATTTCCTTCCCATTGGTTTTTTAAAATTAATTGAAAATTCGAGAAAAAATCGAAAAAAATAGAAAAATCGTAAAAATAAAACAAATCCTATCATTTTAGGCACGTGGGGTGGTTTTGACCCAATTTTGATTGAAAAATATCAACGATCAGGTGAGTATTCACACATATCGTGTAATTCGACCAACAACCAAGATACGATCGATCGATCAACTTGTTCGGTTAGAAATGCGAAGCGACAAAGCGTTGTGATTTTGTGAAGGCGGCGGCAAGGGGTGCGCCTCGGTGTCGTGGAACCACGAGGATCGGGTGTTGACCGTTAAATACGCATTTTTTATATTTTAAATAAAAATTCGAAAAAAAATAGAAAATTAGTAAAAAAAATAAACACAAATCCTATAATTTTATGAACGGGGTGGCAAGGGGTACGTCTCGGTGCCATGGAACACGAGGATCGTGTGTTGATCGTTAAATATGCATTTTCTATCTTTTTTCGATTTTAAATAAAAAAGTAAAAAAAATCGTATCATTTTATGAACGGGGTGGCAAGGGGGTGCGTATCAGTGCCATGGAACCATGAGTGTCGATCATTAAATTCGCGTTCTCTATTTTTTTTCGATTTTAAATAAAAGAGCAAAAAAATAGAAAAATCATAAAAAAATAAATAAAAACAAATCCAATCATTTTAAGAAAGGGGTGAAAAGAAGAGGATCGGGTGTCGATCGTTAAATTCGCATTTTCTATTTTTTTTTTGAATTTATTTCGATTTTTTTATTTAAAAAAACGAGGGGAAGAAATTCCCTCGAAAAAACCAAGGGCAATTTAGTCCCCTCGGTTTTTTCCGTGGGGAGTTTCTTCCCCTCGGTTTTCTTAATTAATTAAAGAAATCAAAATAAATTCAAAAAAAAATAGAAAAATTGTATAAATGAAACAAATCCTATCATTTTAAGCACGTGGGGTGGTTTTGACCCGATTTCGATTGAAAAAGATCAATGAGCATGTGTGTATTCACAGGTGTCGTGTAATTCGACCAACAACCAAGATACGATCAATCGATCAACTTGTTAGGTTAGAAACGCGAAGCGATGAAGCGTCGTAATTTTGTGAAGGCGGCAAACGGTGTCGATCGATAAATACGCGTTTTCTATTTTTTTCGATTTTAAATAAAAAAATTGATAAACAATCGAAAAAAATCAAAAAATTATAAAAATAAAAACATATCCTATTATTTTACGAATGGGGTGGCAAGGGGTACGTCTCGGTGCCATGGAACCACGAGGATCGGGTGTCAATCGTTAAATTTGTGTTTTCTATTTTTTTCGACTTTAAATAAAAAATTGAAAAAAATATAAAAATTATAAAAAATAAAAACAAATCCTATCATATTACAAACGAGGTGGCAAGGGGTGCGTCTTGGTGCCATAGTACCACGAGGATCAGGTATCGATCGTGAAATATGTGGTTTTTCTAATTTTTTTTTTTTTGATTTTAAATAAAAAATAGAAAAAACGTAAAAAAATAAAAAATAAATACTATAATTTTACAAATGGGGTGAGGGGTGTATCTCGGTGCCATGGAACTACGAGGATCGGGTGTCAATCGTTAAGTACGCATTATATATTTATTTTAATTTATTTCAATTTTTTAATTAAAAAAATCGAGGGGACGAAATTCCCCTCGGAAAAAATCGAGGGAAATTTAGTCCCCCTCAGTCTTTTTTGAGGGAAACTTCTTCCCCTTGGTATTTTAATTAATTAAAAATATCAAAATAAATTCGAAAAAATGAGGGGAAGGGTGCCTTCGGTATTTTCGAAGGCTTTTGCCCAGGGCCTTGTTTGCCCTCAGTCTGGTTTAATTAAAAAGCCCCAGACGGGCAGAGACTAAAAGCACGAAGGAAATTAAACAAAAAAAAAAAATAGATCTCTGCCCGCTGCAAACTATCACCGCCGCTCCATTCCGTTTGACACTCCACCATCGTCGACGTTCGCGGACGCTCGCTTTCCCTCCACAGCAGAAAGCTCACCGCTTTCCCTCCACTGCTGCTCCGTCGCCGCCTCCGCCTCCACCACCGCCTGAATCCGCCACCACCGGATCTCCAACCTCCTCCCGCCACCCGTCCGAAGGTAAGTTGTTTGGTTTGTTTTTCATTTTTTTATATTTTTGTATATTGTTTGTATGTATTAATTTAGTTTTTAATTTGTAATTATAATTTAATATATGGTTTAATTTTCAATTACGATTTAATTATTGTTGGAATTGCAATAAGGGTTGTTGTTTAGATTTTAGGGTTAATTTTAGAATTAGGGTTCAATTTAGAGTTAGTTTTAGGGTTTAAATTTTAATTAGGGTTAGTTTTAGGATTAGTTTTATAGTTTTCGGGTTTGTATACCCAAGTCCGTAAGAACGTTTTTTTTATCTGTTTTTAAACTGTTCAGTAAACGGATGTTGGAACTGGTGTTATATCACCAGTCACAACATCTGCTTCCTGCATAAGAAATTTTATTTTCTTTAAAATTGGAGAACTACAAAACTATAATTGGTATCAGAGCAGGGTACTTGACACTAAGTATTTCGATCCTTGTTTTGTAGAATCAATTTGATGGACGCTCAAGGAATTCCAAGACCTCCAATTCTCAACGGGGAGAACTACTCTCTCTGGAAACAAAGGATGCGCTGGTTTATCAAAAACATTGATGAACAAGCCTGGAGATCTGTTCTTGTTGGTTGGGAAAAGCCTCGAGTCACGGATGCTGAAGGTGACACGATAATCAAGAGGGAACAAGACTGGACGGCTGATGAGATAGCCTTGGCCAACTGGAACTCCAAAACCATTAACACCCTGTGTAGTTTTGTTGATATGAACTACTACAAGGTTATCCAAAATTACGAATCGACGAAAGATGCTTGGGATGCCCTCCAAAGAGTATGCGAAGGGACTCCGAGTGTGAGGAATCACGCCTACGAATGCTAACCTCTACGTTTGAATCCATGAGAATGGATGAAAAGGAGTCTATTGTAAGCTATGCCATGAGATTGTCGGACATAGCAAGTGAATGTGGAAATCTTGGCGAGTGCGTGTCCAACTCATGTTTGGTTGGAAAACTGCTAAGATCAATTTCAAAGAAGTTCAGTATGAAGGTAGTCGCCATTGAAGAATCCAAAGACACTGACAATCTCGACTATGATGAGTTGGTGGGATCACTCAAAACATACGAAATGGAACATGTAAGTCCCAACTCGAAAGAGACAAATGTCGCTCTCACCTCCGATGTTAACTCAAAAGATGAAGATGAAGATACTGACTTGAGAGAGCTTTTTGATAAATTTGAAAGAACCACACTTGGAGAGGAAGACATATTTCTCATGACTCAGAAATTCAACCGTTACTTAAGAAGAAAGAACAATATTGGGGGGAAAGCATCAAATTTCATGATGGAGACACCACCTCCAAAGTCTTCTGGAAGAAAGTTGTCCAACTTTCAGCCCTCACCTTCAGAGTCAAAGACTGGCAATTCCCCCAAGCCCCTTAGTGAAGTTCAATGCCATGAGTGCAAGGGCTGGGGACACTATAAAAATGAGTGTGCAAATATGTTGAGGAAGAAAAATCTCATTGTAAAGGAATTTGATGAAGATAGAAGCGATTCTGACTCTTCTAAGTCAGTGCTTGCAATTTTTTCTCATGTTGCCTGGGATGACGACATTCAAGTTCACAACATCACTTCCAACACCCTGTGTCTAAATGTTGAGGTTGAAGATATACTCGAAGGATATGAAAAGTTGCGCGTGGAGTATGATGAATTGTTTGCCAATTGGGGAAATCAGGTTTTGAAAGTGAAAACCCTCATGATCAAGGTCGAGAAGCTTACCCGTGAAAAAGATGATCAAATAAGCATAATTACTCGTTTGGAGACCTCTCTTACAAGAAAAGATTCCGAACTAGAGCGAGTAAGTGCAGAGCTGAAGAAGGCGCAAGGTACTCTTTCGAATCTCAACAAAGGAAGAGTGAAGCTCGATGAAATTCTGAAAATATCACTACCGGAAAAGTCAAAGCACGGAATTGGTTTCAAACCAGAATCACATTCGCAACAAGTCAGCCCAAATCTGAAGGCCACCAAGCGACAAAAGAAGAAAAGAAGGCAGTATGTTTGCCATCATTGTGGTGAATCTGGCCACATACGCCCTTTTTGTTGGAAAAGAACAGGCAAGAAAAGTCAGTTTCAGAGAATCAGCCATGGTGTTGGGACTCATGACTGAACTGGGGTTTCCGTCACCAAAGGCAACACCAATACCAGACAAGTTTGGGTAAGAAAGGGGGAGGTCAAGTGTAACATGATCTATACTTCTCTGAATTCTCATGTTCCAGGAGCATGGTACTTCGATAGTGGTTGCTCCAAACACATGACCGGCTCGGAAGATCTACTTTCCAACATTGTTAAGTTTCAAGGAGGAAAGGTGAAGTATGGTGGAGGTGAAAATGGTCAAATCATTGGCCAAGGAACTCTTCATGTCCCTAGTATTGCAAAGCTTGAGAATGTGTTGATAGTGGAAGGTTTAACGGGGAACTTGATAAGCATAAGCCAACTATGCGATGGTGGTTTTATTGTCAAGTTCACCCGTGAAAAATGTGAAGTCTATGATGTAGAAAATATCTGTATTCTCACTGGTCAGAGGACTTCTGACAATTGTTACCAAATAATTGGTGATGTGTTATGCATGCAGGTACAAGATGGTGGAAAGTTTGATCAAGGATAAAGCTGCTGTTGCAGGTGGTGACGGGTCTGGTGACATGTCACCGAACCCAACACCGACTCAGGAAGAGACTGGCGAGCTGACTCCAGTTTCAAGTCCTTCCCGGGCGGGTCCTGAATCTAATTCAGAATTAGAGGATGAGGATCCTGAAAATCAAAGAGATATTTCCCCAAGAGTTCAAAAGAATCATCCAACCGGCCAAATTATTGGTGATCTTTATGAGAGGAGTACGAGGAAGAGACAGATAAACTTCAAGGAAATGGTAAGATTTTTCTGTTTATCCACTAACTGTTCTCTTTTAGGGTTAATTTTAGTATTAATTATAGGGTTTAATTTAAGTATGGTTAGTTTTAGGATTAGGGTTTAATTGCATAATTAGGGTTCAATTTAGGAATAATTACATAATTAGGGTTCAATTTAGGAATAATTGCATAATTAGGGTTCAATTTAGGAATAATTACATAATTAGGGTTTAATTTAGGAATAACTGTATAATTAGGGTTCAATTTAGGAATAATTACTATAATTATGGTTCAATTTAGGAATAATTACATAATTAGAGTTCAATTTAGGAATAATTACATAATTAGGTTTAAGTTAGGAATAATTGCATAATTAGGTTTATTTAGGAATTATTGCATAATTAGTGTTCATTTTAGGAATAATTACATAATTAGGGTCTAATTTAGGAATAATTACATAATTAGGGTTCAATTTAAGAATAATTGCATAATTAGGGTTCAATTTTGGAATAATTATATAATTAGGGTTTAATTTAGGAATAATTGCATAATTAGTTTAAATAGGCAATAATTATATAATTAGGGTTCTTTAGTGTTCATTAAGAGTTCAGTTATGCAATTATCTTTTTAAAGTGTATGCGATAGTGAGTTTTAAATGTCGTGGTGATCAATTATGTTAATTTAATGTATGTTATGGTTTAATTTTGATTGATTGATGTTGTGATTGGTTTGGGAAGACGTCGGTGATGACGTGGTGTACGACGCTTGTCGGGAGGTTTCGTCCCTCTAATAACGGTTTTCAAAATTATTTTAAAAAATTATGGTGGTTTTCAAAATGTTTTAAATTTTTCATGTTGATGGTTTGAAATACCTTGGTGAATGGTACATGCATGTTGTGTTTATATATGTTATTTTGTAGATATTGTTTACATGATGTGATTTATTGATTGATGTATACGTCTGTGATGACGTGGTTTACGGCGCCGGCCGGGGAGGTTTCATCCCTCCAATAAAGGGTTTAAAATAATTCAGATCCATAATACAATCTTTTTATCTACACTGAAAAAACATACCTTAGACTCATTTAGGATTTAGTATCGAATAGAGAATTCGATACTAAATCCCGAATTGCCAACTTATTTGGACAGTTTGAGAGCGTGATTGTAATATGACTTATCTTATCTATATGTATTTTTTGTTGATTAAAAAGTTTTTGGTTCACTGTCGCTCTTTTGTTCTCGGGTGCACTGCAATATATGTGTACTTAGAGAACTAAATGGAGATGCTGCTGAAATTTTTAGTCAACAAAAATTCGTATACTAAGATGCTGTATTACTGGAAAATCACGTTTTCGAATGGGATGGGGCCCTTATAAAAAACTCAATCATTTTCTAGCTACCCTCGTGCTGCCCAGTTTTTGATAAATCAATATAGAAATCGTATAATGTTAGGATGAGTTTTGATTGTAGTTGGATGTACAAATGAATAAACAACGACTTTTTATCCTCACAATTCATGGATGGAGTCAAGAGCTTTATTGAATTTGCTCAAGCACATTCCGCTCATAAGGATGGAGAAAGGCTGAAGTGTCTTTGTAATCATAGTAGATGTAGGAATAATAGGTTTCTCGACATCGATGAGATTAAGTACCACTTGGTTAGACACGGGTTCGAGCCGAATTACTATAGATGGGTTTACCACGGAGAAAGTCGGCCCGCCACATCTGGACACCATCACGATTTCCATGCTGGAGGACCATCTTACAACCCTTCTGAAGAATCATTAAATGCGTACATTGATATGGTTCAAGATTCAGCTGGTCCCGATTTTGACGTGGTTTCCGAGATGGAAGAGTCGTCGAACCCTGAGGCTTAAAAATTTTACGACATGTTGAAAGCTGGAAATCAGCCATTGTATCCGGGGTGCGAGGGACATACTTAGTTGTCATTAGTTTCCCGTCTCATGAGTTTGAAGTCATAGAATCACATATCTCAGAAGTGTTATGATCAATTGAGTGAATTAATCAAGGAGATTGTACCGAAAGACAATCTTGTACTCAATAACTTCTACAACAGTAAGAAGTTGCTAAGGGGTATGGGCTTACTAGTCGTGAAGATATACTGCTTCAAGAATAATTATATGATCTACTGGAGAGACGATTCTGATTTGACAACCTATAAATTTTGCAATGAACCTCGGTTTAAACCCGTTCATCAAGGCAAAACAAAATGACAGAAGGCTCGCATCGCATACAAGAAGATGTACTATTTTCCATTAACTCCACGTCTGCAGAGGTTGTACGTATCTAATGCTACAACAAATGATATGAGGTGGCATGCTGAACACGTGGTTGAAGATAATGTTATGCGTCACTCATCCGACTCAGAAGCTTGGAAACATTTGAACTAGAATCATCCTGGTTTCGCGGCTGAAACTCGAAACATGAGATTGGGTGTTTCTACAGATGGTTTTCAACCATTTGGAAGTTTTGCGCACAATATTCATCGTGGCCCGTCATAGTTACACATTACAACTTTCCTCCGTGGATGTGTATGAAAGAGCAGTTTATGTTCCTCAGCGTTCTTGTACCAGGGCCAAGAATCCAAAAGACAAACTCGATGTGTTTCTGCAACCTCTAATCACTGAATTAAATCAGTTGTGGATGGTTGGGGCTCCCTCGTACGATATATCTAATAAACAAAATTTTCAATTGTGAGCATCCCTTATGTGGACAATTAATGATTTCCCTGCATTTTCTATGTTGTTCGGATGGAGTACGGACGGTCGAATAGCTTGTCCATACTGTATGAACGGTTAGACGCCTTCACTCTTAGCCGCAGCGGGAAGCAATCGTGGTTCGACAATCACCAAAAGTTTCTTGAATGCGGTCACCGTTTTCGAAAGGATAAACGATGCTTTCTTAAAAGAAGATCTGTCGAGACTCCACCGCCGGAAGCCCGCTCAGGGACAGAAGTTTGGGAGAGATAGAAAGATAAGGTCTTCTGAAAGTCACTGAACTGGATGCAGCACTCGTTAATGCGCAAATATCCAGAATGGCTGGTTGGAGAAAATGAAGCATCTTTTGGGACTTGCCATATTGGTGGACAAATCTAATCTGCCACAATCTTGATGTTATGCACATTGGGAAAAATATGTTTGACAATGTTTTCAACACGGTGATTAATGTCAAAGGGAAGACCAAGGACACGTATAAATCAAGGGAAGAGTTTAATGAGTATTGTAATCGTTTAAAGCTAGATCCAGATGGATCGGGAAAGTGTCCTAAAGCCTGTTACACACTTGATAAGCCATCAAAAGCTGCGATTTGTGATTGGGTCAAATACCTTCTATTTCCATATGGGTACGCATCAAATTTGGGGCGTTGCATCGACAAGAAGAATCACATCTTATCGGGATGAAGAGTCATGATTGTCATGTATTCATGCAAAGGTTTATACCAATAGCCTTTCATGAACTGCTTCCTCCAAATGTGACGAAGGCTCTAACCGAATTGAGCCTGTTTTTCAAGGATCTCACGTCAACAGTCATTTGCACTGAAGATATGATTCGTCTGGAATGTAACATTTCATTAATATTATGTCAGCTGGAACTGGTCTTCCCTCCAAGTTCTTTTGACTCGATGGAGCATCTGCCCATTCATCTTCCATATGAAGCGAGAATTGCTAGCCCAGTGCAGTATAGATAGATGTACCCGTTCGAGAGGTATCTTCGCAAACTAAAGAACGACGTGAGAAATACGGCGAGTGTGGAAGGGTCGATAGCAAACGCATATCTGGTCAATGAGGCATCAACTTTTAGTTCGTACTATTTTGAAGATCATGTTTCAACTAAAAGAACAAATTTGCCTAAAAATGACGACAGTCAGAATGGTGTGGATGACGCTGATGAAATTCCCTTGGTGTTTAAGAAATATGGGGAGATGTTTGGTACAAAGGAAAAAATATTTCTAACCGAACCAGATTAGAACGATGCAAGGATATACGTGTTGCTAAATTGTGACGAGGTCCAAAAATATGTTAGGTATGAATACTATTTTCCATTTATACTATAATGTATATATATGTACTAATATTTTTTAACTCAATTATCTAAGGAATGATGTAGTATTTACACAAAGAACATTCAAAATCTCTAACCAAACATTACTGATGATAGGCTCAACGAAAATTTGGAAAATAAATTCGCCAACTGGTTCAAACATTATGTAAGACGTTTGATACCGAGATACATATCGTATAATTACCGTATGTATTTATCTAATATATTTCCTAAATAAAAAATAATTCTTCAATGTCATAGGCTAGAGATCGTTCGAACAATGTGATCGACGTGAACATTAAGAGCGTAGCTGAGGGTCCATCAAGATGTGTGAAAACGTATACCGGATGTAAGATAAATGGTTATATATTCCACACAATCGAGCACGGATCTAACAAAGTAACATCGAGCAATGGAGTATGCATTAAAGGGTCAATCTATGGGGCAATCGAGTATAGTTATTATGGCCATCTCATAGAAATTGTGCAGCTCGAATACACCGGCCGAATGGAGAAAAACGCATTATTGTTCAAGTGCGAATGGTTTGATCCAACTCCTACATGCACAAAAGTTCGTCCACATTATTATCTTGTTGATATCAATCATAAGCATAGGTTCAATCGATATAAACCTTTCTTACTTACTTCCCAAGCTGTACAAGTATACTATTGTGCGTACCCAAGTTTGAAACGAGACAAGTTGGATTGATGGGCAACGTGTAAAATCAAGGCGATATCAAATATTAAGTTTATCAAGCCTCTACCAGAGCAATCATTTCAAGAATAAGTTGTAGATGCACGCAATCCAATTCAACTGGAAGATGTCAATTTCCAGTTGCACGACCCCAATGATAATGACGTGGATGAACTTGGTGACGAGGCAGATGTGCATGCAAAAGAAGAGTTACTCACCGATCAAGATACAAATCAAGACACTGACGAAGATGAGTCTGGTGATAACTTTAATAGTGAAAGTGTCGTATCGGATGATTAGTTTGGTTGAAATATTGTAAATTATTCATATTGTAAAACACTCTTTTTTGTTTAACTAATTTATTTTATGTTTGGATTTATTAAAATGGTTGATATATAATATATACTGGTATTTTGTAAAATACTCGTATTATCTAATATTTTATCATATGCCAAGAGGTCGTGGATCCAGCAGCCTAGGTTAATCGGATATGGGGTCGACTAATCATTTATCTGATTATGATGACGATTACACTGGCATTGGTACTGATCGTTCAGGGCCAATATAGTGGATACCAGCACACCGACACCATTCGATGCGGGTACATCACGATGGCAGTTGGTCCCACCACGGAGGGGGTGGGGAGTTCTTGTTTATATCGCCGGGAGGAAGTAAGTAAATTAATAATTTTAAAATTTTAATCATCATTATTATTAAATTATATTTGTAACCACAAGCACAATTACAGGCTACATAGCAGATAGACCAAGCTGACCACCATACTTCAGGAGATTATGGAGAAAGGGCTCCATCCCGCCGGGTGGTGCTATAAGACAGTCCCTGAGGAAACTCCTCAATTCTGGTGGGACATGTTTCAGGTAATTATTATTTTATGTCCATATTTATTAATTCTTATTGCAACTTAAGAATCATTTATCAATTGAATTGTAATTATTGTTTTATTTTGTAGGATATTTGTTATTGGGACATAGACAAGAATATTGTATAGCAGATAGAGACAACGTTTAATTTACCGATGTCGGACAAGTGTGGGAAGCGACTGAACGAGTATAAGCAGTATCATGCTTCTCATGGTGGTCAGCTACCGAGATGCATTACCGAGGAGGTCTGGAGGTAAATATTCTGTTATATGTTTTCTTATTAAACTATAAATTTTTATTTATTACAGATATTTTATATCACCTTATATATCATGCATTTCAACTAGGGCTTGGAACAAGAGGAGCGAGCCTACTGGTCCGGGTACTGGGATGTCGAAGCATAGGGGTGGGGGGGTGGGGGGGGGGGAGAGAGATTAGATCTTCGGTCGATTATGCTCTTAGATATCGTAAGTAATTTCATAATGTAATATATTGTTTATTTGTTTATTTTTAATGTTAATTATTTGAAAATTTTATTTGGATATAGGAGCGGGAGATGGGTGCGCAGGCCAATACGTACCAGGTTTTTGTACGTATGCACCAGAAGGACGATGGCATGTGGATCGATGTGAGATCCAATAATACTAATGTGAGTCTCTTTCTTATTTTTAACTTGTTATTTGGTTTTAATGTAGAATTTACTTACGAGTTGTATTTCAGGAGGAGTACGAGTGATATTTGAAGAAGGTTCGTGCGTCTTCCCACGATCCGAATAGCAAGGTTGACCCTGGATGAGTTTTTTTTGACGTCGTCGAGTCGAGCAAGGGCCGACACTACGACACTGGCTTGTTCAGGAAGGTGGTGGCTATTGCAAAGGATTTTTTCGGATGCAGATCTTCTTCCTCCTCCTCTCGGCATGATAGGACCCACGTGAGACAGCTCAAGGTGTAGCTCCAGGCACAGAGGGAGGAGTTAGAGGCCACGAGATGAGCTCGGGAGGCGATGGAGCAGCGATACACCGAGTCTGAGCGACTACGTGAGCAGCAGCACCGGGAGTCTGAGCTATTACAGGAGCAGCAATGCCAGAAGCAGCAGGCATTTCAGGCACAGGTGAACGCTCAGATGGCCAAACTGTTAGCTCATTTGCAGCAGTACCCCCCGCTGCAGCCTCCCCCGTCATAGGACAGTTTTATATTTTTTTAAACTTTGTTACTAAATATTTTGTCGAACAATTGTAATAAGTGTAAATTTTCAAATATTTTTATAATAATTGGTTTGTTTATTTGTCTATTCATTAATAATTTTTTTATAAAACTTTTCGGGGTATTTTAATAAATATACAGGAATTAAAATTAATATTTAAAAAAAATTAAAAAAAAAAGGAAAAAATCGAGGGGACCTTAACCCTCGGAAAAACCAAGGGCACAAATTCCCTTATTTTTTTTATTTTTTTAAAATATTATTTTTTTTCGAAGGGTAAACTGAGGAGAGAAAACCCTCGAAAAGAACCAAGGGGAAAATAACCCTCGGAAAAACCGAGGGGAATTTCCCCCTTGGTTTTTCCGAGGGTTATCTTTCCCTCGATTTTTCCGAGGGCGAATATCCCCTCGGTTCTTTTGAGGGCATATAGTTCAGGGCAAAGGGAATTTACCGAAGAAATAACCCCTCGATTTTCCCCTAGGAAACATTTGCCGAGGGCGACTTTCACCTCAAAAAAGTTTACCGAGGAGGGTTTTACCGAGGGAGATTTTCCCTCGGTTTTCCCCTCAGTAAGCTTTTTACCGAAGGTATTTTGGCGATTATCGAGGGTTTTTCCCCTTGGAAAAGCTGTTTTTATATTGTGATGTCCATTGGTCCTCTTATTGCTCATTCATGACATACGTAATTATCATCTATATTAGAGTGAGAAAACAACAGAAATCCATAGGAGACGATAATAAACTCGATCAAGAACAAGCAATGGCCGAAGGTACGCTTGATCCGTTTATCGCTTGCGTTTGTACATGTTTATTGTTGTCGAAAGCATATATATTTGTGGATATGTACGCATTTGTTTCCATCATTTGGTTTTTGAGTGTCATTTAGCCTCTGCCTTACTTGTTTAAAGTTTTATGTTCATCCTTTTTTAATCCGGTAAGAAAAACAAAAGTTTTTTGGGTTTTTGAAACTTGAATATTTTATGTGTTTTGGGATTGAAGATGTGTTTGTTGATTATTCTAGAATGATTCGTTGGTGTTTTTCTCATGATGTTTTTGATGTGAAAATTGCATGTTTAAAGTGTCCTTTTGTTTTGGTTTTTCGGGTCGGATTTGTTTGGTTCAGGCTGAGCCATTTGGCTGAAGAAGAAGAAGAAGAACAGTGTTCTAAAGAAAAAAGGGAAACAAAACTGTCACTGGTGGGTTTCAATCCTAGTTGAACTGCTTTTGGGCTATAACTGTTGGCCATTTAGGCTATTTTGAGTACTTGCTAGATTATTACTGATGCATATTATATTGGCTTCTAGTCAATGGCATTGTGCATGAACATTATTACATGTCTAGCGATTTTTTGGTTTTATTAAATTACTTCAATGCATGTGTTTTATGTTTTAGTTTATACAAATTAAATTATGCCATATTGACATATTTTGTTGAGATTTTTAAATTTTAGTTTTATTCTCATAAAATTAATACTATATGTAAAAAAAAATTAATTGAGTGTTTGAAGTTTTAACACATTAAGTTATATATCAAAGTTATTCATATATTTTAATTTTTTAAAGAGTAGCCACAACATCTTCAATAAATCTAATTTATATATTAAAGTTGAGTTTTTGAAGATCGCTTTTGATATAGACATATGAAGTTTAGTTTTTAGTGGTTTGGAAATTAAAGGTTCTATTGGCTTGGTATTATCGGAAATAAATTCAATTGAAGGATTCAATGTGTTTCAAGCTTGGAAAATAAAAGGAGAATAAAAATAAACAAGTAAACTAATTATACTATTCTAGAAATTGAAATTGCAAGTTGGTCGGATGCCTCGGTCGTATGCCTTCAATGAAAATGCAAGCAAAATCAAAAATTTAGCTGGAACAAGCAATTTTTCACCAAGTACAAGCATGTAAGTACAAGGTACAATAACGCATGAAAACCTAAGTAATGCAAATAAGCAAAAATTGAAAGCATGGATAGAAAGAGCAATATAAGTTAACATGAAAGTTTAAAACTTTATGAAAAATAACAAGCAACAAAGAGTAGATCTAAGATTCAACCTAAAACTATGCATGAAAATAAGATTCAAAATAAAGCATGTGAAAAACTCTAAATCAAGACGATCCAAGACCCGATCTATGATCTAGACGTGTCACTCATCTAGATTCCATAGCGAATTCCCAAGATCTAACATGAATTCAAGGTGCTAAGACAAAATCTTAAAATGAAGAACAAGCATGGAAATGAAGAACAAAGCATGGAATTTAAGCACAAAACATGAAATTGAAAGGAAACTTACTTGAATTAAGAAATGAAACAAAGCTTGAATGTAATTGCAATCAAAAGTAACAATCCAAAGGAGTACTTGGATTCTTCTTAAACTTACAAATCCAAGGAGGTGCTTGAAAGTAAATCTTAATCTAGGAAAATAAATTACATCAAAGCTTGAAATTGAATCTAAAACCTAAGAGAGAAAATTATCCAAGAGATTGACAGTAATTTGATCCCAGACCCTATCTTGGGGAGATGTTTTTACTAAAATGAGAGTGAGGTTCTATTTATAATAGGTTTAATTGGGTTTAAATGGGCCAAATTAGCTAAAAAGACTTAAAATTCCCGGGTTTGACCAAGTTTGACCCGGAGGCACCTTCCTAGCCACTTGGCTAGCCTTTTGGCACTTTTTGGTTCGATTTGGCTCAACCATGGCCGAGTCTGGGCGCTGCTGGGCGCAGGTGGCCGACAGGCTGGGCTGGGCGCTAGGCGTGGCCTGGGCTAGGTGCTGGGCGTGGCCTGGGCTGGGCGCTAGGCTTAGGCGTGGCTTAGGCGATGCTGGGCGGACGTCTAGGCAAGCGCCTAGGTGCTGAAACAGGCGGGAGCGTGCGGAGAGCTCTCGGTAGGGTGTCAGGCGGCTTCGGCAGGACGCGCGCGTGCTGCTCGGCGGGCGCCGGGCGGCTTGGGCAGGACACGCGTGCGCTGCTCGGCAGGCGCCGAGTGGCTTCAGCAGGCGCGCGGGTTGGGCTCGGCAGGTGTGTGCGAGATTAGGCTTTTCTTCTTGCGCCTAGGGTGTTGGCGTGAGAATAGGCCATCCTAGGCGAGGCTAGGCTACCATTCCAGAAAGTTTGCCCATTTTGAAGCATCTTGGCACCTATTTAGGTTAGGCTTGAATATTTGATCTCCATGCCTTAGCTTTATTTCAAAGCCTTAAGCCACATATTAAATGAGAATTGTAAATATCAAAACCCAAGAACTACACCAAACCTCTAATTAATTCGAGCCATTTAACTCAATTAAATAAAAAATCAACAAGGAACATGAAAAACAACAAAACAAGAAAAACAACCTAATAACTTAATAAAACTTGACTCAATACTACTAAAATTAACATTAACCCCTAATTAAAAATACGAGAAAACACAACAATTACAAGCAAAACAACTACCCCACACTTATCGGTTTGTTCGTCCTCGAACAACGAAAAGAATCGAGAGTGCATTCGCAATGAACATTGTGTAAAACGAGAAACCTTTGTGCTTATCCTTACTAATATGATGATAGTATCAACATAAACTCGTTATCGCCAAGCATTGCTCGTATTACTCTTTCTCAAATGCAAGCCAAATCGATGACTTCCTCTCAAATGAAACTTTGAGGGTGTTCGCTCAATTTGCTCAAGTATTTTATATAAGGGACGTGTATACGCTCAAGTCGGTCAATACATGCACCTTGTCAAGATTTCACAAATCGGACGCTCAAAATTGCTCGTAGTACATGACCAAACAAGAATCAAAAGAGGTCTTTATCATGGGTTGTAATGTTGGCTCTTTTGTAAGGTATGGAACATTTGGATATAGTGGCTAACACACGATCAAACTTGATCAATAACACACAAAATCCTAATATCTAAAATCCGAAGCTTATAATCGCTTCACCCTTCCCAATTCACCAAAATCTCATTCGAAACCCTTTCGTATACTCACACGCTTTTCCAACTTTATTTCACAACACTTAGAAGTCTTTTGAATTTGCTTCTTTTTACTAAACTTAGCCTTTTTGAATTAGGCTTTTCACTTGAACGCACGCTTTATCACTTTTCGTGATTTGTGTTGGACTATTATTTTTTTTTCTTTGCGTAAGCAACTCAAAAACCAAAACCCATAATAGATTTCCCTCACATTTCTCGTCAACTAGAAACATACCCTCTCATCTCACAATTTATGAAGATACAAGAGCTAAAATCAAGCTCGGCTAACAAGAAATGGGACATAGGCTCAAGGGGGCTCGTTTGGGATTTTTAAGTAGCGTATATTTGGATATGGCCGGAATAAGGGTGATATATGTGCCTCAAGGTCATTTTCGAATTCAATCATGTACGAGAAAAATCAAATCTCCTCAACGTAATTTCCATAAAAATGCAAGCAAGCCAATAAATCACACAAGGCTACTCACTAGTTTGCACCGAATTTGGGAGCAAAATCCAAAGAGCTTTTAGAGCGTTGCAATCTTTTCACGAGTAAATGTTGATTATATATGTATAGGCGGGTTTTGGACGAAGCACAAAAAATTCAACTCCTTACACAAGAGGCCATAAACATGTAAAAACCCGACAAGTAAACTATTCAAACTTCCAAGTATGTGGAGTTGTTCAAACATGTAATAGACACACAAAAGACACACAAATCGAATCAACCATATAAAAGCGCAAATAGTAAGCGTCACTTCGCCAAGAATGCGTCACTTCGCCAAGGCTCGAGTTAAGAAAGATAAATCATGCTTTTCGACACCCGGATCCTAACTACCTACCCACCCCACACTTAAACCATGCATTACCCGCATTTTAATGCAACCAAGTAAAAGGATGGGAAATAGAAACTTTCTTAACCGAGCGAGTTTAGGTCGAGCTCGGTGGGGTCCGTTTAAGCATCTAAGCAATCCAAGCAAAAATCGACCATGGCTAGTATCTCCCGGCTTCATGAACGCTATTCACTTATCCAATCGCCCAAGGTTGAAGTCGGAAAACAACACACTATACAAGAAAGTCCACGAAATTAAAAACTCAAGTAAGTATGTACACGAATCTCAACAAAATATCTATTTTTTTGTTTTTTAATTTTTCAAATGTTTTTAGATTTTCATTTTAAGAAGAAAGAAAGAAGGAAGATAAAAGAAATAAACGAGAAAAACTTGGGTTGCCTCCCAAGAAGCGCTTGTTTTACGTCATTAGCTTGACGTACTCCCTTTTTGATCAAGGTGGAAAGATGACGGAAGGGTCCACCAAAACAATATCCTCCTTGTCGAGAGGATCCACTCTTTGGAACGTTCTTGACGCATTGCATAACTCAAAAAAAGATACGCCAAAAAGCAAACATTCCAAACGGGCAATTGAAGCTTGTCTCGGCTAGGTCCTCGGGTGGGATGGTGGTTTTGAAGTGCCCCGATGACTCGTAAAGAAAACAAAAGGAATATTGGTCGGCTTAATATTCCAACCTTCGATCGATAAATGGGGGAGGAAAATGATCTCTCTTGGTAGACACATTTAACTTCTTAAAATTGATCAATTTCCTCCAACCCGTTGAAGCCCTCGTGGCCAACAACCCTCCTTTCTCATCCTCAAGAACTAACAAGCCGCTCGTCTTGGGCACCAAGTCAATGGGCTTCACCCACTCGCTTTTAGAAATTACAAACATCGAGCTCTTCAATAAAAACCTCCAAATCCCGGCTCTCATCATTTCATTAAAAATCAAATTCAAGGGGCTAACACCCTCAACCACTCCCGGTATCCAATCAATAGCACTCTTAAGAACATCAAGCCCTTTAACCATCCTCTCCTCATTTTCCTCTCGATGCGAATTTACAAGGATAATAATCGACTTGCTCTCCTCTTCCTCCTCAAGATAATCGTCAATATTTTTCAATCTTACCATCAATAACCCCCACCTCCCCCTCTAAAAAGTCTTCGTTGCCCACAACGACCCATAAACAAACTTTTTCACACAAGTCTTGGGTACATAGAGGCACAACGGAATCATCGTTAAGAACAAGGGGCTCATCATCAAGAACACGGGGGTCATCATCAAGAATAAGGGTCTCGTCATCCTCAAAACGATCCTCAATATTGACATCCCGGACAATATCTTCCTCAATGCTCCTATTCTCCATATAAACTTGTTCGACTATACTTTCGATCATGTCCATATATATTCGATCAAAAATAGAACCTTTTGAAAAAGAAAGCAAAGGGAGGTCCACGGGAGTGGAGTCAAGAGGAGTAAGAACACTCGGATTTGAAAGCACATCTTCTTCCGACGGGGAGACGAGCGTACTATCAACCACCCCACACTTATCGAAGACTGTGACCGCAAGATTCGGATTGGGAGATGGGGTAGGAGCGATCACCGGGATCGTCGGATGAAATGGGCCCACATGAGGAGTAACAAGATAGTTATGAGTCGGCGATGGAGCAAAAGATGACATAGCACAATCGGGTCCCACTGGATATCCATGGCCTCTATATACTTCTTCCGAATGTGACATCGGCATATTGAACGAGAGATTTGAAGGACAAGACGTGGAATCATATTCAAACAATCCACACGATGCACACGAGCGAACCGGGGCCGGGCTAGACATTTGAGCGATTTGAGCCTCCAACGCCGCCATTTTATTCTTTAACTCAAGCTCCTGAGAAGAAGAAACTCCACTCAATTCATAATCATTGGAATATATTGCTCGAGAAGATGTTCGCTTGGGAGGGAGGGATACGGAAGATGCTATAGGTGTGGGGCCACTTGGGACAATGAAGCTCCCACCTCCAAACAACTCATAAGGATCGGGATGAGGGGCACTATTGTCGGTACCAACGTAAATCGGCCTCAAAAATGGTCTATTAACATCCGCCATGGTGTGGATGGGGGGGCCACTTGTGACAACGGATCTCCCTCCTCCAAACAACTCATGCGGATCGGGCTTTGGAGCACTATTGACAGCACTTCCATGGCCACTTGTGAAAACGGATCTCCCTCCTCCAAACAACTCATGCGGATCGGGCTTTGGAGCACTATTGACAGCACCTCCATAACTCGCACCTCCACCATAAGCATTAAAATTCACATTCGGAGAATGATTGAAATTAAGAGCATGAGAGTCTCCATACGGGCCGGGATTTGGAGTTGGCATGTTCAGAAATTGAGTAGGTGCAATATAACCCCCATACGGACCGGGAGTCGGAGTTTGCATATTCGGATAAGGATTTGAAGCACCATACCCTCCGGAAGAACCATTCATACCCACGACTCCACCAAACCCAACATGGTTTGCACCATTCCATCCCATGTTGGGTTGCCCATTTCCAAATATACCATTGGCAACATGGTTTGCACCATGCCCTCCCATGTTGCCAAAACTGTTATAATTCATTCCATTGGCAACGTGGTTTGCACCATGCCTTCCCACGTTGACACAACCATTATACATCCCATTCCCAACATGGTTTGCACCATGCCCTCCCATGTTGGGAATGTATCCACAATAGCTATACGTACCTAACATACTAAACAAAAACGTCAAATAACAAAGAAATTTAAAAACACAAAGAAACAACAATTAAATCAAAAGCCTTAACCAAGCCGAGTCACAACGGCGCCATTTTGAAGTTTAGTTTTTAGTGGTTTGGAAATTAAAGGTTCTATTGGCTAGGTATTATCGGAAATTAATTCAATTGAAGGATTCAATGTGTTTCAAGCTTGGAAAATAAAAGGAAAATGAAAATAAACAAGTAAACTAATTATACTATTCTAGAAATTGAAATTCCAAGTTGGTCGGATGCCTCGGTCGTATGCCTTCAATGAAAATGCAAGCAAAATCGAAGATTTAGCAAGAACAAGCAGTGTTTCACCAAGTACAAGCGTATAAGCACAAGGTACAACAATGTATAAAAACTGAAATAATGCAAATAAGCAAAAATTGAAAGCATGGATAGAAATATCAATGAAAGTTAACAAGAAAGTTTAAAACTTTATGAAAAATAACAAGCAACCAATACTAGATCTAAGATTCAACCTAAAACTATGCATGAAAATAAGACTCAAAATAAAGCATGTGAAAAACTCAAAATCAAGACGATCCAAGACCCGATCTATGATCTAGGCGTGTCACTCATCTAGATTCCATAGCGAATCCCCAAGATCTAACATGAATTCAAGGTGCTAAGACAAAAAGCTTAAAATGAAGAACAAGCATGGAAATGAAGAACAAAGCATGGAATTAAAGCACAAAACATGAAATTGAAAGGAAACTTACTTGAATTAAGAAATGAAACAAAGCTTGAATGTAATTGCAATCAAAAGTAACAATCCAAGGGAGTACTTGGATTCTTCTTAAACTTACAAATCCAAGGAGGTGCTTGAAAGTAAATCTTAATCTACGAAAATAAATTACATCAAAGCTTGAAATTGAATCTAAAACCTAAGAGAGAAAATTATCCAAGAGATTGACAGTAATTTGATCCCAGACCCTATCTTGGGGAGATGTTTTTACTAAAATGAGAGTGAGGTTCTATTTATAATAGGTTTAATTGGGTTTAAATGGGCCAAATTAGCTAAAAAGACTTAAAATTCCCGGGTTTGACCAAGTTTGACCCGGAGGCACCTTCCTAGCCACTTGGCTAGCCTTTTGGCACTTTTTGGTTCGATTTGGCTCAACCATGGCTCGGGCCTGGCCGAGGCTGGGCGCAGGCTGGCGCAGGTGGCTGGGCGCTAGCGTGGCGGCTAGGTGCTGGGCGTGGCTGGGCTGGGCGCTAGGCTTAGGCGTGGCTTAGGCGATGCTGGGCGGACGTCTAGGCAAGCGCCTAGGTGCTGAAACAGGCGGGAGCGTGCGGAGAGCTCTCGGTAGGGTGTCAGGCGGCTTCGGCAGGACGCGCGCGTGCTGCTCGGCGGCGCCGGGCGGCTTGGGCAGGACACGCGTGCGCTGCTCGGCAGGCGCCGAGTGGCTTCAGCAGGCGCGCGGCTTGGCTCGGCAGGTGCGGTGCGAGATTAGGCTTTTTCTTCTTGCGCCTAGGGTGTTGGCGTGAGAATAGGCCATCCTAGGCGAGGCTAAGCCACCATTCCCGAAAGTTTGCCCGTTTTGGAGCATCTTGGCACCTATTTAGGCTAGRCTTGAATTTTTGATCTCCATGCCTTATCTTGAATTCAAATCCTTAAGCCGCAAATTAAATGAGAATTGTAAATATCAAAACCCAAGAATTACACCAAACCTCTCATTAATTCGAGCCATTTAACTCAATTAAATAAAAAATCAACAAGGAACATGAAAACAACAAAACAAGAAAAACAACCTAATAACTTAATAAAACTCAACTCAAAACTAATAAAATTTACATAAAACCCTAATTAAAAACACGAGAAAAACACAACAATTACAAGCAAAACAACATATGTTATAGTTAATTATATGTAATGTGATAAAAATTTATCCCATAGGAAATTTTATTATATTTATATAATTAATTAGGATAATATATCAAATTATATTTTCTAATTTAACCACATGGACTAGAAAATGAAATGTAATCTGATAGTTTTATTATGAAGTTGAATGAGTCTAATTGAATTAGAACTTTAGCTCACATGAAAGTTTTATGTCTCTAGACTGATATTACAATAGGATTTACATTGGTAAAACATGTAATATGGTTTTAAGAGATTCTCAGTATTAAATATGAGCATGTTGTTTACTTGATGCAGTTATTCAACCTGTTAATTACTCGTATATAAAATTTGATGTTCCTGAGCTCAATGGGGACAATTATAAAACTTGGAGGGAGATAATTCTCCTTCATTTAGGGTGGATGGACATTGACTGTGCTATTAGGAAAAACGAACCACCAACTATAAATGAAGAAAGTAACCCAAAGATGTTGATCTTTATGAAAAGTGGAAGCGATATAATTGACTATGCGTTATTTTCATAAACACCGGGATATAAGCTGGGATTCGGGGTTTTGCTAAGCAATATGACAATGTTCGTACTTTATTGAAGGCAAATGATGATCAATTTTTGTCTTCTGATAAGGCATTGGCTAGCACCCTTATAATGTAATTCTCATCCATAGAGTTTACGGGGATTTGAGGTGTGAGTGAGCATATCATGCGCATGGGAGATATGGTGGCTCAAGTTAAGCTCAAAGTTGAACTGTTGGACTTTTTCCCGGTTCACTTCATTTTGTGCACTCTTCCTCATCAGTATGGTCCTTTTAAGATCTCTTATAACACACATAAAAATAAATGGTCTATAAATGAATTGATGACCATGTGTGCTCAAGAGGAGGGATGGTTGACTGTGGAGGAGGGTGAGAAAATGAATATGACAACAACATTGGGAAAGATAAGATAATTTTAGGGTAAGAACAAGGAAAAGGACAAGATTCGTCCCCAAAAGGATATCAAAATTAAATCAAGTGCCTCTTTTGTAAAAGGAAGGGGCACATAAAGAAGGATTGTCCTAAGTTACTTAAGTGGCTTAAAAAGAAAGGTATTCAACTTTCATTTATTTATAAATTTAATATGGTTGATATTAATCATAACACATGGTGGATTAATTCTGGTTCTACAATCCATGTTACAAATTCTATATAGGGATTGCAAAACCTGTGAAAACCAGTGGGAAGTGAAGAATACATCTACTCCAGATGTGATCTAAGCGGGTTTAAGTGCTGTTAATAAGATTCCCTCACATGTGGAAGCATTAGGAACATGCAAATTAGTTTTAAGTAGTGGTTTCATTTTACTTTGCAAAAGACTTTTTGTATTCTTAATTTCGCTAGGAATTTTATTTCAGTTTCAACTCGTACTTCAGTTTATCTTATAAGTCTAGTGTTGTTACAAAAGGTACTTTTTATGATGGTCTTTTCGTCTTAGTTTGAAGAATGATGATAATCATACTACTTTGCACGTTCATGACACTATTGGTGTAAAGTGATGTGTTATGAATGAAGAATCCTCTATGTTGTGGCACCGAATATCGGGACATATCTCCATTGATAGAATCAAGAAAATAGTAAATGAAGGAGTACTTAGTATAATAGATTTTTCTTATTTTGAGACTTGTATAAAGTTCATTAGAGGTAAGCAAACTAACAAGTCAAAGAAAGGTTCCAAGAGGAGTTCTGAAATATTAGAAATCATCCATACGGATATTTGTAGCCCCGATGTAGATGCATACCATGATAAGTATTTTATTACCTTTATAGATCATTACTCACATTATATGTATCTCTACTCTCTTAATAATCAGTATGAAGCTTTAGATGCTTTTAAAGTCTTCAAAACAGAAGTAGAGAAACAACGAAAACAAAATTAAGATTGTGAGATCAGATAGAGATGGTGAATACTACGGTAGATACACTGAGAGTGGATAAGCATCCGGTCCATTTGCTAGATCTCTTCAAGAAAATGGTATTGTTGCCCAATATACCATGCCTGGTTCTCTGAACCAAAATGGTGTTGCTGAAAAAAGAAATCTAACATTAATGGACATGGTGTGAAGTATGCTTGCTGGATATAAACTTCTTAAGACATTGTGGACTGAAACTCTTAAAATGAAAGTGTACATATTAAATCGGGTTCCAACAAAGGCAGTCTCAAAGACACCATTTCAAGAGTTGGAAACTGAGTTTGCGGCATGTATGTGTTTGGGGACGTCCTTATGAAATAAGAGTTTACAATCCTTAATAAAAGAAGTTAGACTCGAGGACCATAAGTGGGTATTTTGTTGGATATTCCGATCGGTCTTAGGGATACAAATTTTATTGTCTATCATATAGCACTAGGTTTGTGGAATTAAGAAATACTAAATTTCTTGAGAATCACTAGATTAGTGGGACCGGTCAATCTTTAGACATTAGTTCTGAGAAATACCATTCTTGATATCCCATTTCAAGTCATATAATTATAATTGTTGTTAATAATGTGCTTCAAGTCCAACTGCATGTTGAGCAGCCAATCGCGAATGTTCCTCAAAATGTTGATCAAGATCATGTAGATCCTGAAGTTCAACAAATACCTAAACTTATTAATGAATAAGTTGTACAACCTGTTGTGCAATAAAATCCTAACACTCAAGAAAATGTTGATCAAGGGTTAAGGAGATCTACTAGAATAAGGAAGTCAACAATTCTGAGTGACTATGTTGTGTATTTGCAAAAGTGTGACTACAATATTGGAGCTAAAACGGTCCTGAAACGTTTTCACAGGCTATGAGATGTGAGAAATCAAGCTTATGTTATAATGCTATAAAATAAGAGTTTAATTCTATGTCATGTAACAAAGTTTAGGATCTTAACGAGTTTCTTGATGGTGTAAAAGCCATTGGTTGTAAGTGGGTCTTTAAAACAAAGAAAGACTCACAAAGTAATATCGAGAGATATAAAACAAGACTTGTTTCAAAGGGACTCACTCAAAGAGAAGGAATTGACTACACAAAGACTTTTTCTCCTGTATCTGAGAAAGATTCCCTAAGGGTAATCATAGCATTAGTGGCCCATTTTGATTTTGAATTACAAAATAGATGTGAAGACGACATTTCTCAATGGTGATTTCAAGGAGGTTATTTATATGAAACAACCTGAAGGCTTTTCGTCTAGTAACGGTGAGCATTTAGGTTTCAAGCTTAATAAATCTAATATATAGACTGAAACAAGCATCTCGTTAGTGTTATTTTTAAATTTCATGAAGTTATCACATCATTTAGATTTGAATAGAACATCATGGATCAATGTATATACCATAAGGTTAGTGGGAGAAAGATTTGTTATCTAGTTCTATATGTGGATGACATATTACTTACAACGAATGATGAGGGTTTGTTATATGTGGTGAAATAATTTCTCTCAAAGAACTTTGATATGAAAGATATGAAGAAGTCATCTTATATCATTGGCATTAAGGTCCATAGGGATAGGTCTCAAGGAATCTTGGGTTTGTCTCAAGAGACCTACATCAATAATATTCTAGAGAGATTCCATATGAAGGATTGTTAATCGAGTGTAGCACCCATTGTGAGAAACGACAAATTCAGCTTAAATCAATGTCCAAAAAATGGGCTTGAACGGGAACAAATGAAGAACATTCCATATGCTTCATTTGTTGGAAGCCTTATGTATGCTCAGGTCACTGTCAGACCAGACATTGCATTTACTGTCAGAACTAGGAAGATATTAGAGTAATCCAGGAATTGAACACTATAGAGATTCAAAGAAGATAATGAGATATCTTCAAGGGACAAAAGATTACGTGATCATGTATAAACGAACTAATAATCTATAAGGGACTGGTTACTCCAATTTAGAATTAGCGGGTAATGTTGATTCATGAAGTCAACATCTGGATATGATTTTATGATTGCTAGTGGGTCTCTATCCTGAATAAGTGCGAAGAAGAGATTGATTTCTACTTCTACCATAGAAGCTGAGTTCGTATCATATTTTTAAGCTACCAGTCATGGTGTTTGGTTGAAGAATTTCATATCTGGGCTTAGAGTTTTGGATTCTCTATCTAGGCCATTGAGAAAGTACTGTGATAATTCAGTTGTAGTTATGGGGAAGAATATTAAAAGTGGTAGTCGAAGTATACACAAAGACATTAAGTACTTATCCATAAGAGAACATATTAAGGAAAAGAAAGTAGTCATTGAACACATTAGCACTGAATTAATGATTATTGATTCTTTAACTAAAGACATGCTACTAAAGAATTTTAAGGATCATGTAGTACGAATGGGACTTGGTTCTGAAATGTAATTTTCAGTATTACGTACGTACATTTAGAATTACCATTGGAACTCTTATTCATTTGAAAATTTTCATTTGGTTTTGTGCACTTATTTGTATTGGAGATTATCCTTAAGTCTTAGACCTATAATAAAAATCGGGTTTATTCATTAAGTTTTGTAACCACATAAAGAATTTGAGAATATAATACATTATGATACACAGTTAATATTACTCGCTTTTAGAGGAATTATCTCTATGATTCATGTATTATGTTTTTCTAGGTTATGTCTGCACCAAGTGGGAGAATGTTTGAACTCACCTTTTTGTGGTGCAGCCATTGTGTACCCGATTGTAGTTTCCAAATGCATTTTTTAAAGTATAGGGTGGTTACTTGAGATATGGTATATATATATATATATATATATATATATATATATATATATATATATATATATATATATATATATATATATATATATATATATATATATATATATATATATATATATATATATATATATATATATATATATATATATATGACATGTCCATTGGTCCTCTTGTTTCTCATTCATTTATACGTAAACACCATCTATATTAGAGTGAGAAAATAAGAAATATCCATTGGATATGGCAAGAAACTCAATTGAGAACAAGCAATGGTTAGAGGTACGCTTGATCCGTTTATCGCATCCGCTAGTACTTATTTATTTATTGTCGAAAGCATGTATGTTTATAGATATGTATGCATTTGTTTCCATCACTCTATGCATCAATGGCCATAAGAGAAGACCAATAAAGAGTATAAAAAATCTATATTACTCATGATATGTCTAAAGGAAGAGAAAATAGAGGGTAGGACGACTGAGCTTGCATTTTGGAAAAGGCATTCATCATTTCAAAGGGGAAGGTGTGCGGATTAACGGATGGTATGATTGGAATGAGCTCGATGACATGAGAGGGTTCAACTGTTGCTGATGGAAACGTCGTATGATGTGGAAACTTTCTGATCACCAAAAAATCACCGGTGATTCATTTTGCAACCATCAACTAAACTCCTATCTTTTTTTAAACTTAAAAATATTTATTTTTGCTTTAGTTTACTTAAGTTCATGATTTAATTTCCAATTAACCCATTAATTTATATAGAATGACTGTGGGAGTGTTTGAAGACACTTCTAACCTAATTTGAGTTATTATTATAATATTATAATTAGTAGGTCTACTATAGAGTGGAATATCGAGGCTTCTTTCCCTTAGTAAAACCCTTTTCTGTAAATTTTATCGAAGGGAAATAGTGCCCTCGATAAACATCCCGAGGGGATTATCAAAAGGTGGTTTCATTGGTCGATTACCAGAGACTTGAATCAATAGCCCTCAAAAAACTCGAGGGGAATACAGCCCTCAGAAGAACCAAGGGGGATATTCCCCTCACTTTATTTTTAAAGTTTCTAATTTTTTAATTATTATTATTATTCCCAATTTTTATTATAAATACCCAAAAAAACTCACATACTAAAAACAAAACATGAATTCATTAATAAACTAGCAAATAAATTAACAAAATATTTAAATTTCATCAACTTTACAATGATTCAATTTGTTCAGTAAAAAAATATTAGAAATATCACAAGTTTATAAAAACATCTGATGCAAGGAATCTTATGACCAGGGGAAAGGGGGGGGGGGGGGGGGGAGGGGTGACTGCGATGTGTAGTACTGAAATCGAGCTAACATCTAGTTAATACGCGCTTGAGATTCTTGTTTCTCTTGATGCACAAGTAAGAGTTTAAACTGATTGTACATATCTTCCATAGATTGCTAAGATTGTCTCATGGCCTCTAGATCCCCCCTCTATGTCTAGAGCTGCGTATGGAGCTCCCTCACCCTAGTCATGGTCGTACCCAAACAATAATATTCTAGAGGACTTACATTTGAAATATCTTCACCTCATAAATTGAGTTCATTAACTACCGGGTTGGTTATACGTACCAGTACGACGCGAGACCTTCTTTGATTGAGGACTTCACCGCCAGATAGGCCGAACCCTTGTTCGGTCAACTCTATTCCATGAAGCGGATACCAACGAAGTGAACTAGTTCGATTTCATTTAAGTTACAGATTCGAGGAACTCGAGAAATTTTGATTAAATTATGAATCTCTAACTGGTGTTTGAGAATCTATAGAATCGGTTGTTGAAAAATCTAACTTTTTATCGATTGAATTTATTATCCATTGATATCTGCCTGCTTTAAAAAAACAATAAGCCACCACTATCTATGCCTCTGGGTCTTCATGGCTAACAGAGCTCATTATCTCTATCGCACTTTTGAATTCGATGTGTTAAAGAAAGTGATGCCTGTATAGCACGAAAAACCTTTCGATACAAGCTTGCCAAGGCTAAGGTTGAGGGTTCAAGTCCCTCCTTCTGCTCCTGGCTTTGTCTTTTAATGGTAACGACAGTGGATGAAGCGAAAGAGAGAATGTCGGATTGATTAACACAAACATTTGTGAGAATCCAATGCCCCCAAAACCTAAATGATTTAACTAAGAACTCCCATAAGTTGGTAGAATGGACCGTTAGGCCTTGAATCAAGGGAAAGCATTTTTGAACCATGAAATGTTCGGTTTCCATTTCGGTGGTAAATGTAGCCAACCTGCTATTAAGGATATGGTAAAAATAAATAATAAAAAAGAGCTCTTTTAAATGAATTAATTCACTAGTTTACAACCGAGCAATGAATTTTTTTTTTATTAAAAAGGGAGCGCACCCAAGCAACCCCCTTTTATGTCGAGTGGATCCTCCAGGTGGAACATCGCCAATCTCTATGATCTGGTGAATGATCAAATTTAGTCCGGTTTTGAATTCATTACCTTTGTTAACTGATGGTTTTTGTCCTATTATTATTTATCTTTCTTTTCTATTCGTTTCATCACACCAGATAGAGAACCTTTCTATCATCAGGGTAATAATCCATCAACTCGCTAGTTCTTTTTACTTGTTTAAAACTACCTATAGGTGGTTGGCGTCAACAAATATTGAACTTAAAGAAAAAGCCTGAATAAGTAAGATCCCGCTCTATCGAATTCTAAAAAAGATAAAGAAAAAAGAGGTGCAAAGCGCCCATTTGAAGTGGCAAAGGCCTTGGTGGAGTCCAGTCCCCCGAATAGCACTACTTAGTGACTAGGAGTAGAAAGCTTTTTCTATTTTATTTTTTATTTCTCGACTGTGAGTTCTGAAATAAGTGAATTTATCTAGTTGAGGCATGATTAATTGAAAATCGAAGAACCTCTTCCTTTGAAGCAACCGAATAACCTAATCGTCAGTCTAAGATCTTTAGATCAGCTAGTCATCAATAGTGGTCCTGAATAACATTATTCTTACTCCTTTCCTGACATCCCTAGGACATGTACAAGAAGGTCTTTGCCAATTCTTATCAACATGGTGCATCTCTTAATAGAGGGGCATGAAAAGGACGTGGAGAATGGACCGAACTGTCTCACGGTGTTCTGAACCCAGCTCACGTACCGCTTTAATTCACCTCAAAATTGGATATAATCAACATGTTTTTCTTATTTTTATTGGTTTAAGAATATGTAAAGGTCGTAATTCCAGAGTAATCATTACGGCAAGGCATAGAGACATTCCCCTCCTTACGGTTAAGGTAACGACTTTTGATTCTAATAGGTGCACCTGACATGGCATTTCCACGATTAAATAATATTTCATTCTGGTTGCTGCCACCAAGTCTCTTGCTCCTATTAAGCTGTCCTTAGTAGAAGTGGGTAGCAGAGCTAAAATGGATGAAACACCAGATAGATGAAGACTAGAAATTGCTAAATGAACTACTCCTCAAAAAATCCAAACATTTATTTACCCAGCCATGAGGTTTTCTTATATTTATTCTAAGGTAAGAATTCAACAACCCCTTAATCAAAATCAAAGAACTATTCATAAATATCACATTCTTTATAAGGAATAATAAACTAAGAAATGTCATTAAATAATTTAGAATGTTAGATCATAGAATATTCATCTTGACAACAAATGATATACATGCTAAAATATGTATCTTATTATCCTAGGTTGGAACAAGTTGATAGCTCACAGATCCATTCTATTAAGGCGACCACTTTCCTTCTATTTGCCTCCTTGTAAGGCTTGTTAGAAAATACATTATTGGACTTGATTACTCGACCTTTGCTTTTAAAACTTCTTGAAAGATAGAGAGAGAGTAAGGGGGGCGGTCCAAACCTGGTGCCACATTAGGTTAGGGAGCTGGATTTCTCTATGAAAAATACAAATCGGAGTTTGCTCGTCTTCTTCCCTGAAATGCCTCTTAGTGCCTTCTTTATTTTTTGATTCTTTCTCTTTCCCCCTCAGGATTCTTGAGATTTTAATTGCCTCTAGAAATGGTCATCAAGGCCTAGCTCTCCGGGATTGGATCGATTGGTTGAAAGGCCTGAAAGAGGACGTTGTCTTGGGGGGTATGATACCCGTTGGTACCGGATTGGATTGTTAATACGATATATAAGGACCGCACATCGTAATAGTAAGTATTCTCACCATGGGGCTTATAGATATCAATATGACCACCATAATAGCCACGCCTAATAAAAGTGTCTTGGTTTTTAGTAAGAGATATACCTTGGTTATATTTCATCTCTTTAAAAAGTTTAGTAATGAACAAACCGTCCCTATTGTTCCTATGGATAGAATAACCTCAGGCTGGTAGGAGGAAGATTCAATGCCTCTAAAACCCATTGCAAAAGCCACCAACTTCTCGAAGCAGTCTTGCCATAATATCGGCTCTTACTCGATCCAACGACATCGAGATAAAGAAGGTCAGGATCAACCTCGTTATTTGGATCCTATGAAGATGCGCGTGCCTCATCTAGACGTCATTGGTACTCCTCGTGAAATACAAACCATTAGTGAATCTTACATGAAAACCAAAAAACAAGTTAAATTATAGCTACTCAGCATAAGAGATAATTATATTAGTATTTATAAATCTCATATCAACCCATGTCTCAACGTCCTTCATGTGCGAACGTACAAACAACTAATATGCAGTGGCCAGCTGGGCCATTTCCCATTCTGTATTCAAATAAGATTATTAAATAATTAAAATTATTAAATAATTATAAATAACATAGTATGACTTAAATTAGTTACTTACGATGTCAATAGAATAACCAATCAAAGACCGAGATCCTCCGATATGCTTCAACATCCCAATACCCAAACCAACACGATCGTTCCACCTATTGGCCCTGCACTAATTGGATCGTTCTCGGGCTTCTCCCACTCTACATTTCATGCATTGGTTGAGATGCATGATAAATAAAATTAAATCATTAATAATTTATAATATTAAAAAGTTATAGTTTAATAATAATTCATAAAAAATTATGGATTTACATCCATACATCTTCGTTAATGTATCTTAGCTGCTTGCCAGTCTGATCATGAGTCTTCTTATACTTGAAAGATGTGGGTCATTCTGACCTCCCTGCTATGTAGCCTATAATTGTGATTATGGTTACATATATTATTTAATAATAACGATGATTAGAGTTTTATAATAATTAATTTACTTACTACTTCTTCCTAACAATATAAACTAGGTGTCACCTCTCTACTGGGCCCCACATCTGTCGAGATGCACTTGCATCGAATGGCATGGGTGCAGCGGTATATGGTATAGACAGTGTATGATCACTACTAAACCCCACGTAGTCATCGTCAAAATCAGCTAAATGATTAGAACACATATGATATGATCGTCCAAGACAAGAATTGTGTCCTCCCCTTGGCATCTGATAATAATACATATAATATGATCATTTTACAAAATACAAGTATATATCACAATTTGAAATAAAATCATATAGAAAACAACCATTTTAATATATTCAAGTATAAATCAATTAGTTAAATAAGAGCGTTTTACAATATGATCAGTTTACACATATTTTAAACTAGTCATCTGAACTAACACTTTCACTATTAAAGTTATCACCATACTCATATTTGTCTGTGTCTTGATCTGTATCTTGATCGGTGAGTAACTCATCTTCTGTATCATCAGCTGCCTCATCACTAAGTTCGTACATGCCATTGTCAATGGAGTCGTGCAATTAGAAATTGAAGTCGTCCAATCATATTGGATTGCGTGTATCTATAGCTTCCTCTTGAAATAATTGCCCTGGTGGAGGCTTGATGAACTCAACATTTAATCTCACTTTGATTTTACACGTTGCCCACCAGTCCATCTTGTCTCATTTCAAACTTGGGCATGTACAATAGTATACTTGTACAACATGGGCAGCAAGTACAAAAGGTTCATATTGACTGAATCTACACTTATGATTGATATCGACGAACTTATAATGAGGGCGAACTTTTATACCTACAGGAGTTGGATCAAACCAGTTGAATCTGAATAATAACGTGCTTTTATCCATTCTCCATGAGCTTTGAGATTTCTATGAGACGACTATAATAATAATACTCGGTTGTCCCATAGGTTGATCCTTTAATGCAAACTCCACTGCTCGATGTTGATTCGTTAGATTAGTGGTCAATTTTGTAAAACCTAAAACCATTTATCTTACATCCAGTATACATTTACACGCATCGTGATGGACCATCTGCTAGGCTCCCAATATTCACATTGGTAACATTATTTGAAGGATCTCTAGATTATAACGTTGAAAAAACATTTTTAATTTAGAGATTATACTAGGTAAACACATACGGAAGTTAAATGACACGCATCACAGGATTGAACAGCTTACGTAATGTTTGAACCAATCAAAAAATTCATTTTCCAATTTTTTGTTTCGCCTATCATCTGTAATGTTTAGTTCGAGACGTTGGATGTTTTACGTGTAAATACTACATCATTTGTTAGAAAGTTGAGTACAAAAGTTTAAGTATATTATATATGTTTTTTTTTTACTTAAAAATCTGCAACTAACATATTATTAGACCTCATCGTAATTCAATCAAATGTATATCCTTGCGACATTATTTCAGCTTCATTCAGGAATATTTTTCCTTCTGTCCCGAATGTTTCCCCAATTTTTTAAACACCTAGGTAACTTCATCATCGCCATCTACACCATACTCACCGTCATTGTTTCTAGGCAAATTGGTTGTTTTAGTTAGCACATGATCTTTAAAATAATATGAACTAAAAGTTGATACTTCTTCAACTAGATATGCATTTTCTATCAACCCTTCAACACTCGCCTTGTTCTTCACACTGTTCTTTAGTTTGCAAAGATACCTCTGGAATGGGTATATCCATCTATACCACACTAGGCTCGCAGTTCTTGCTTCATACGCTAAATAAATGGGCAGATGCTCCATTGAGTAAAAGAATTGGAGTGAAGATCATTTCTAATTGGCACAAGATTAACAAAATGCCATGTTATTGATGGCTCATATCTTCAGTACAAATGACTATTGATGTGAACTCCTTGAAGAACAAGCTCAATTCGGTAAGTGCCTTCAACATATTTGAAGGAAGCAGTTCACGAAGGGCTATGAGTATCAACCTTTTCATGAATACATTATAATCATGGATTTTCATCCCGATCAAAAGCAATATCTTTTTATAGATGCAACGCCCCAAGTTGATGGGTACATATCTAAAAACTAACCCATTCGCATGATGCACCTCTTGACTGCTTATAAAATGTAACTAGCAATACGACATTTTCTCGATCCATTAGTGTCAGCTCTAAATGATTACAGTACTCATCCATCTCTTCTCTTGATTTGAGAGTGTCATTAGTCTTCACTCTGACGTTCATCACTGTACTGAATACATTGTCAAGAACATTTTTATTTATGTGCATAACATCTAAATTGTGGCGAATCAAGTTTGTGCTCCAATATGGCAAATTCCAAAAGATGCTTTGTTTTCTCCAACCAGATATTTTGGGTATTTGTGCATTAATGAATGTTACATCTAGTTCAATGACTTTTAGAAGCCCCAATCTTTTTATCTCTTACAAGATCTCTATCCCTAACCGGACATTTGGTGGTGGAGTCCTGACTGTTATATTTTTTGAAAGCGTCGTTTATCATTTTAAAAATGATTACCACATTCAAGAAATTTTCTTTGATTGTCGAACCATGATTGCTTCCCGTCACACTTAAAAGTGAAAGCATCCGAGCATTCCATACAGTATGGGCAAGCTATTCGATCGGTCGTACCCCAACCGTCCATAAATGATTCCACTCAGTGATTAAAGTTTGAAGAAATACATCAAGTTTTTCCTTCGAATTCTTTGGCCATGGTATAAGAACAATGAGGATCATGAATTGTTCTTTCACACACATCCAATGAGGCAAATCATATAGTGTAATTATAATAGACCACGAGGAATATTGTGTGCCAAAACTTCCAAATGGTTGTAAACCATCTGTACAAAGACCCAATATCACGTTTCGAGGGTTGACTGCAAAATCTGGATGAGTTTGTCTGAAATGTTTCTAAACTTCTGAGTCAAATGGGTGGTGCATAACACCATCTTAAATCACGTGTTCATAATGCCACCTCATATCCTTCGATGCCGCCTTAGATGTGTAAAACCTCTGCAGATGGGGAGTTAAGGAAAAGTAGTACATCTTCTTATACGTGACATGAGCCTTCTATCATTTTGCATTGTCGTGAGTAATGGGTTTGAACCGAGTTTCATTACAAAATATGCAGTTGGTCAGCTCAAAATTGTCTATCTAGTTGATCATATAATTATTCTTGCAACAATCTATCTTCTCGACCAATGAGCCCATACCCCTTAGAAACTTCTTACTGTTGTCGAATTTATGAGGTACAAGATTATCTTTTGGTAAAATCTATTTTATTAATTCACTCAATTGATCATAACATTTATGAGACATGTGATTCTCTTACTTCAAATTCATGAGATGGGAAACTAGAGACAACTGAATATGTCCCACCTCGGATACAAAGGCTGATTTCTAGCTTTTAACATGTCATAAAATTTGTGGGTTTCGGGGTTCGATGACTCTTCCATCTCAACAGCAACGTCAAAATCGGGACCGACTGCATCTTGAACCATAATGATGTATGCATTTGATGATTCTTCAGGAACGATGTAAGAGGGTCCTCTATGGAAACGGGTGGTGGGTGGCCGACTTTCTCCGAGGTAAGTCCAGATATAGTAATTCAGTTTGAATCTATGTCTAACTAGGTGATACTTGATTCGCTGATGTCGAGAAATATATGATTCCTACATCTACTAAGATTATAAGGACACTTTAACATCTCTCCTTCCTTATACGTAGAATGTGCATGAGCAAATTCTACAAAACTCTCGACCCCATCCACGAATTGTGGGGATAGGAAGTCGTTGACAATTTTTTTGTACATCTATCTACGATCAGAACTCATCCACAATTACATCGTTGTTATATTGATTTATTTAAAATGGGCAACATGAGGGTGGCTAAAAAATGATTGAATAATTGGTAAGAGCCCTATCCAATTCAAAAATATGACATTCAGTCATACAACATTTTAGTATATGAGTTTTGTTGACCAAAAAACTTTGCCAGCATCTCCCCTTAGTTCTCTAAGTACACATATATTGCATTGCACCTAAGAACAGAAGAGAGTTACTAAAAATGAAACTTTCTAATCAACAGAAAAAATACATATAAGATAAGTCATATTACAATCACGTTCTCAAACAGTCCAAATAAGTGGACGATTTAAGATTTAGTATCAAAGTTTCTATTTGATACTAAATCTCAAATGAGTGTAAGGTATAGTGTTTGAGTGTAGAGAGAGAGATTTGTCGATCATAACGTATTAAAAATCCGTTATTGGAGAAAAAAAAAAAAAAACAGTCAACGTCATACACGTGTCATCAACGACGTACACACGAATCAATCACAACATGTATATTATTCACAAATCATAACATATATATTAAACACAACACCCACGTACCGATCACCAAAGATTTTTAAAACCACCATCACCCACATTTTAAAACTTTTGAAAATCACCACCATTTTTAAAAATAATCTTAAAATCTATTACTGGAGGGACGATACCTCCTGAGGACATCGTACACCACGTCATCACCGGTATCCCTAACCGATCACTACACCAACCAGTCACAACTTGTATATATTATTCAGAAACCATAACATATATATTGAACACAACACCCACATACCGATTACTACGGCATTTCAAAACTACCATCACCCACATTTTAATACTTTTCAAAACCACCAATATTTAAAAAAAAAATCACAAATCATAACATATATATTAAACACAACATCCATACCCATTAATTGTATATAATCGAGCCATAATTACAAATTAAACCCTAATTTTATAATTACCCCCTGATTGAATACTAATTACCTAATTTAACATTAATTAAAGTCAATATACTTATTCGAACCATAAACGATCCCTAAACCCTAATTATAAACTAACCCCTAATTATATAATAACTCTTAAATTAAACCATAATATGTAACAAACCATCACTATTTTAATTAATATATTTTTTTAAATAAATTATAAATTCATAACTTAATCCCTAACTCAACCTTAAACCTTAATTTAAGACCCTAATCCATAATTTTGAATCCTAATTCCATACTCTAATCCCCAATTTCAATCCCTAATTACAAACTAAACCTAAATGATAATCAATTAACTAATAAAAATGTTGTTGAAATAAATTATAAAGTGTGTGTGGGTATATATATATATATATATATATATGCACACACATGTGAGGCAACGGAGACTCTCGAAAAAACGGCGCTTAGAACAGACAGCCGGCGGTGAGGCGGCGGGGATTTTTGAAGCAACAACGACGATAATGAATACTCAGAGGCAGAGTCGATCAATCTCTGCAGTGGGGAGAGGGTGGTCGTTGGAGTTTAGACGGAACGGTTGTGGATACGGAGGCTGGACGAAGTGGCAGGGGGCAGGTGGATTTTTTTCTTGTGTTTATGTGCACGAAGAGTGAAGGCAGCGGGGGTAACCCGATGTTAATATTTACTGATCAATTAGTATTTCTCGTGATTGTAAACAACAAAACCCACCTTGTGGTATCATCACAAATATAACGATGCTTCATTATTTAGGTTTCTAATGGAATAAGTCGATGGATCATATCATGGATATTATTGATCAAATCACATGATACATGTTGATACATACACGCCCGATGATAATTATGCATTAAAGCTAAATTAAATACATTGTAAGTGTATAAATTGACACTATATAATTTGTTTTAATGAAATTATATTTTTTAATATTTCTTTCTTTCCTTTTAATTTAAAGGGACCAAGGTCAATGTTTGCCATCGGTAAGAACCATGAAGATTTTAATGCCCTCGGTATTTTCCGATGGCAAACACTGCCCTCGGTTTTTTAATTAAAAATAGAAAAAATATATATACCGATCAATTAATATTTCCCGTGATTCTAAAACAACTAAACCCACCTCGTGGTATCTTCACAAAAATAACTATGCTTCATTATTTATATTTCCAATGGAATAGGTCGATCGATCATATCGTGGATACTATTGATAGATTACACGATACATGTTGCTACATACACATCCGATGATAATTATGTACTAAATCTAAATTAAATACATTTTAAGTGCGTAAGTGATATTATATGATTTATTTTAATGAAATTATATTTTTTTTCTATTTTTGAAATTTAAAGGGACTGAAAAACCAAGGGGATTTTAAAGCCCTCGATATTTTCCGAGGGTAAACAATGCCCTCGGTTTCTTTAATTATATATTATATATATATATATATATATATATATATATATAATATATATATATATATATATTACCGATCAATTAGTATTTACGTGATTCTGAAACAACGAGACCCACCTC
>BMAC01000085.1:2128054-2155727 GCA_014905375.1 Phtheirospermum japonicum | reverse complement strand
GGCCAGCGCCTAGCGCCTAGGACGCCTAGGCGGGGCCTAAGCGGGGTCTAGCGCGGGGCCTAGAATTTGAGAATAAATACCCTGATTTACAACATTACATCCAACCATTTAATAGTTTAACATACTACCTGCTACACAATAAAGTTTATGACAATTCAAAACTAAAAGTAATAATCACAAGTTACAATTCACAAGTTTAAAGCTATTGTTCGATTCAAAGTTCAAAACAACATAGATCCATAAGTTCATTAGTCAAATAAAAATACCATAACATATATTACAAAATCAAAATAATCAAAAAATAGGCCCAAAAAACGACGTCGTTTCAGGCCGGAATAAAAAAAAAAAAAAAAAAAAAAAAAAAAAAACTGGTCTAGCGGCCTAGCAGCGCCTGGGGCCGCCGACGATTTCTTTGGCCAATTTTTGAAAAGTCGTAGCGGATTGGTGGCGTCTAGCGACTAGGGCGATTTTTAGAACAGAGCCCCCAGGGCGTAGCTATGAGGGTGCCTCTCTAGTTCAGCCCCCCCCCCCCCCCTAGGGGCGTAGCTAGGAGCCTGGGGCGTAAGCTAGGAGGGTGCCTCCCTAGTTCAGGGCTCAATTCAACCCCTGGGCGTAGCTAGGAGGGGTGCCTCCCTAGTTCAGGGCTCAATTCAATTTTTTGGGAGTACTTTTTTTAAAGGAAAATAAATTTAAAAAGAGGAAATATATGTATTTTAATATGAAAAAATAAAATTGGTAGGAAAAAAATATAATTTTCAATACGGCTAGGGCTAATTTTACCGAGCTGCTGCCCGCCACCAATTTTGGTGTGATAGTGAAGCAAGGGCGGTCCTAAGATTAATGAGGCTCATGGCGAGAAAAAATATGGGTCTCTTGTATTAACTTGAAAAATTATATATCTTCTTTAAATCAATTAACCGAACATCATACTCAAGTGTAGCACAAAAATCAGGTTTATGACATAAATCAGGCACATGTCGCACATTCTTAAGCGTTAAAATATAACCGGATTCAAAATGCATGCAAACATCACCCAAACCAACAACATCGCATACTTTCTCATTCGCCATAGAAACATGCCCATGCTTAACTTCTTTGTAATTCGGAAAACAGATATTTATGAGGAGACATATGAAACGTACATGCAGAATCAACAAGCCACTCATTATCACATAGATTAGAATGCACAGAGTTCACATTATCATGCATTTCATCAGACTCAATAACCATATAAATATCAACCATATAATTATTACAAGATACCATGTTCGCATGATCTGATTGTTATTTGTTTTTCTTGGGGTAGGGGCATTCCTTAATATAGTGATTATTTTGACCTACTCTATCCTTTGCCTTTTTTTTTTAGAGAAATTTGTGTTATTTTGATTAGTGGAGACCTGATTGTTTTGAAAACAGTTTCTTGACCTACCTCTAACAAAATTAACCTCACCATGGACTATTACTTCCCTTATATATATATATATATATATATACTATATATATATATATATATATATATATATATATATATATATTAAAAGAGAGGTCTGGTGAGAGAAAATAATAGGGGTAGAATGCCACGTAAATACCACGTAGGATTAATAATTACTTTACTTAGTAATTTTCTTAATATAATTAGAGAAGTAAATACCTTAATTAGATTGTCAGTGCAGAGAGAGAAAAAATGTCACGTAAAATTATTTTCCTTTTTTTAGTTATGTAGGGATTTTATTAACATAATTATGATAGATACATTAATTAATATTAATGATGATTTGATTTCCTTTTTTAATTAAAAAACCACCTAGGATTAGTTCTCTTTTTTAATTATGTAGGAATCTTCTTAACATAATTAGGATAGATACTCTAATTAACATTAAAAAATAATAAAAAAGTAATATTATATATACACACACAGATATAAATATTATATTTATATAATCACTTATAAGTTATTTTGATTTTTATTATGAGTTTTCTTTTTACTTTTTTTTTTCGTTATTTTTCTCATTCTAAGTCCAACAATATCAAATTTGTTATTTTTTCTCAAAATAATTTGATCAATTTATTTAATTAAATTATACAAAAATGCATAATACAGTATAATATGATATTATTTTTTATTGGTCATCAACATGTTGTTTATAAAATATTATTTCAACACCTTTTCATTTAAATTGATTTCATAAATTAATTAATTTTGTTATTATCTCTAAAACCGCATAAAACAATATAAGTGCAAACCCAACACTAAGTGGAGTGAACACTATGACGTCAATTACAATAGATTTCGGAAAATATCAACTAATTCCAAAATAAAAGGAAAAAAAGGGAAAGATCGCCTTTGAAAGCAAATTTTGCTAATCGCGGTAATTTTGAAAGTATTTATGTCACATTTAATTTTAATTGAAGTTCAAACTTGAGTTTATTCTATTAAGTATGCGTTTATATTTTACATACTAATCGTCTCAACTTCATTTTAATATTTATGTTTAATTTAATACTTATACTATCATTTGCTCATTGTGCGGAGGAAAAAAAATTATTTTCACATGATAGCTGGCCTACAATCCATGTTGGATGGTGCAAATAATTAAAAAAAATATGTAAGAGAAAAAACAATCATGTATGATTATTTTTCTTTTTTTAATTATATAGTAATTTAGGATAAATATATCTAATTAATATTAAAAATTAAAAAAATCATTTAAATATATCTATCTATCTAATAATTAGAAAAAAAAAATATGTAAGATAGAAAAAAAGTCATGTAGAATTATTTTTCTATTTTTAATTATATACGAAGGGAAATACCGCCTTTGAAAGCAAATTTTGCTAAACGCGGTAATTTTGAAGTATTTATTTCACATTTAATTTTGATTGAAGTTCAAACTTGAGTTTATTCTATTAAGTATGCATTTATATTTTACATACTAATCGTTTCAACTCCATTGTAATATTTATGTTTAATTTAATACTTATACTATCATTTGCTCATTGTGCGGAGGAAAAAAGTTATTTTCACATGAAAGCTGACCTACAATCCATGTTGGATAGTGCAAATAATTAAAAAAATATATGTAAGATAGAAAAAAAGTCATGTAGAATTATTTTTCTATTTTTAATTATAAAAGAATTTACTTAATAAAATTAGGATAAATACCCTAATTAATATTAAAAATAACAAGATTATTTAAATCTATCTATCTATCTATCTAATCATTTTTATGTTATTTTAGTTTTTATTGTGAGGATTTTATTATTTTATTTTACGCTTTTGTTTTAATTGTGAGTCCAATAATATTAAATTTATCATTTTTTCTCAAAAGTAATTTGACAACTTTTTTAATTAGATTATATAAAAATTACAACATAATTTAGTATTTATTTTATTATCTATCAACATTTTATCTATCAAATATTATTATGATTCAATACCTTTTTATTTGAATTGATCTCATAAATAATATTTAATATTAATGATGATTTAGTTATTTTTTTTTAATTATGTAGGAATTTTCTTAACATAATTAGAAAGGATACCCTAATTAATATTTAATAAAATTAATAAGATCATTTGAATATATATATATATATATATATATATATATATATATATAAGATTAGGTTTATGTGAGAACCAATTCCCTAGGTCTTTCCCATTTTTCTTTAATTTTGCATCATTTAAATTAGCATCATATATAATGTAAAATAGCGGTTCCTAAAGTTCCCACCTAGGGAATTAGTTCTCACATGAACCTAATCATATATATATCAATGTTCTAAAAATCGCTAGGCGGCAGCTAGGCGTCAGGCCAGCGCCTAGCGCCTAGCGCCTAGGACGCCTAGGCGGGGCCTAGGCGAGGCCTAGAATTTGAGAATAAATACCCTTATTTACAACTTTACATCCAACCATTTAATAATTCAACATATTACCTGCTACACAATAAAGTTTATGACAATTCAAAACTAAAAGTAATAATCACAAGTTACAATTCACAAGTTTAAAGCTATTATTCGATTCAAAGTTCAAAACAACATAGATCCATAAGTTCATTAGTTAAATAAAAATACCATAACATATATTATAAAATCAAAATAATCAAAAAATAGGCCTCAAAAATGACGTTGTTTCAGGACATAAATTTAAAAAAAAAAAAAAAAAAAAACTAGTCTGGCGCCTGGGGCGGCTGGGGCGGCTAGGCAGTGCCTGGGGCGTCCGACGATTTCTTTGGCCGACTTTTGAAAATCGTAGGCGGATTGGTGGCGCCTAGCGTCTAGGCGGGCACCTAGGCCGATTTTTAGAACATATATATATATATATATATATATATATATATATATATATATATATATATAATTACTTATTTAAATATTTTAATACACTCAAGCCAATTATTTTTATTTTATATAAAGTAAAATTTAATTATCGTGCAACGCACGGGCACAATACTAGTTGGCTTTTAAGTTCAACTCTTTACTTCTTAAACCATTTATAATCGTATCAAGACTTATCTTATCTCTACCATACTTAATATCCGATTTTACATCATTATAAGAATCAGGAATAGCGTTTAAAAGCACAATAGAGGAATAATCGTCAATATTTTTCTCACCAGTTTGCTTGATGTCACAAGTTTTGTAAAAAAAATCAAGATTGCCATCAATATCTGTGGACAAATCAAGCTTAAATCTAAAATATATTTCAAGTAAAAACAGTTTACTCGGCAAAGACGTTACAGTATAAAGCTCTTCCAATTTGTCCCAAAGTTCTTATGCAGTATCAAGTTTGCCACATTTACGTAACACGAAGTAAGATAAATTCAAAATTATAGACGAATACGCATATACATAAATTTCAACTTTTTTCTCGACAGTAGTTTCAACAGTAAATGAAGAATCAATCACTTTGAAAACTTTTTGTTGAACTGAATTAGCTTTCATTTTATACTGCTAAATTTGAAAATCACCTTTTTCGTCAAACGGTGCCAGGTCAAAAGATGAAAGAGATGAAAGAGACGTCATTTTTAAAACACGAAAGTGTTTGAAAAAATGACACAAATGAACACGAGGTTTTAGGAAAAATGCACAAAGCACAAAAACGAGCAATCACAGATGTCAAAAGAAGACATGCACAAAAAAGATTATGAACGAATCACAACGACGAACATGCGCAGGATTTACAAGTAAATCATGGTTAATGCTTGTCGGTCCGATAACTAACTTATCGAAATAAGTCGATTACCAATCTTAGCACAAAATCGACAATCTACGCCCCTCCAAATCCCCTATGGCGCTAAGCGGCCGGGAAAGAGAGTTTCACGTACGTGAATTATCAAGAGATTATGAGCGATTAATTAAACAAAAAACAAATTAACGAGATACGATAAGCGACACGTAATCAATAGGATATCAAAGAGGGAACAAAGCAAACACAAACGACTAACTTAGAACTAACCTAAATCTACCAGCCAGATCTCAGTTAGATCCCAAACAGTTAAACCCGCTACAAGCGGTATTTATGTTATGAAAGTAAAAGGGAGAGGATCGAGCCAATTTACCAGAGCGGGATCCCATGTAGGGACCCAAATCCACCGGAGCGGTGGACGACGAGCGCTCTGATACCACTGTTGAGTGGCTCACCGTTCGGTACCCGCTATTTTTAATGAAATAGAAGCGTTCAACTGATCGGCACACCTAAATTTTTTAAGCTGGGGGACTTGGTTATCGGCCCGTATAGCAGTCTAGCGGCTGTCCGTACTTACCCGAGGGAGCAGCTCCTCCAATAACAGTCTGTACGCTGCACAGCAATCTTGAAGCACAGCAAACCCGTCTATGGCTCGATCTCGGCCTGTTCAAGCTGTTGCACAGTTGATTCGCTGTTGTTCCAGTTCTCCGGAAGCCTGACAGTTGTGAAACACACCTACAATTATCTGAAAAAGGGATTACGACAAACGTACTTATTGCTAACCCTAAATTATAAAGAAATACTTGATAATTGATCGAATAAGACAAGAAAACCCCCTGATTAATAATGGGATGCCGCCTTCACTGCGAATGGGGTTTCCGGACAGATCCGAATAAAAAATCTTGAGGTTGTGTCAACTCAGGGATCTTGGCCCTAACTTGCAGCAAACCGGCGACACGAAAACATCGTCGGGACAAAAACCCAGCCTTCCACTGCCGCCTGGATCTTTTCCGTCCGAGATCTGCCTCGATCCACCGACGGCGGCAAAGTTCGAAGCTCACAAAGAACAGGGATAAACAAAGCAAAAACAGACGGGGCTTTTGTTTCAGAGAGGGACCAAGAACATGACAGAAAGCAAAAGGGGGAAATCGCTGTGCATGTTCACGGAGAGGAGGTCGGCGTTTTAAACCCAAAAGGCTGCGTAGTGTTGGGAGAAATGTTAACCAGAAACAGAGGCTCGTTCCAAATGTCAAGGAGAAAAGCGGAGGAACAACAAAAGAAGGGGCCCATATTAAAGCTTAAGTCAAACGGGTCGGGTTGACCTACCATGGGGGGGCGGTTTTAGGCTGGGATTTTTCTTGTTGGCCCGGCAGATATAAATTGGGTTGCCCTTCTTGAAGAAGTCGTTTGGGCAAACTCCAACAACTACTAATATAGTTTATTAATTTTTAATTGAATATTTATTTATGTGTGACTTAATTTTTTATTATTTTTAATATTACTATGTTTGTTTGTTTTTACTTTATATTTATTACTTATTGGGTATGGATTATAAAAAGTTCATCCCATATTTTCAATTTTAAGGTGTTCGTTCAAAATTTTCATAACTTTTTGTTACTATTAGAATGAAATTCTCGAACATATTTTGAATGTTCATTTTTTTTTCCTTTCCGAACATGTGTTAATTTTTAATATGTTCGATTCATCCGAACATTAACAAAATGTACGAAAATTTCATCTGAACACCATGAAACTAAAAACATGAGGTGAACTTTATAAAAAATTAGGGTGTCAATATTAGGCTTGGCAAATCGTATTGTCGTGTCATGTTCGTGTCGCACTAGCGTATTTTCTTATTTTTATTTTATTTGATCATAAATGTTTCAATAAGAACAATCTAACTAAACTTAGAAAATTTGTGCTTTCTGTATCGGGTTTCGTGTCATTTCGTATCATGTCGTGCCTTATCGTATCCTTATCTGTATAATTGTATTTCTTATCGCGTCTTGTCAACCATTACCGCCCCTACTCAGTATCCATGTCCTTATTACAAACAGGCTCACAAGCTCAGGTTTCCATTTTATAATTGAGATTAAAGTTTCCTCTCTCTGCAGCTTATGCTTTCAACTTCGCTCATACCAGGTGAGTGTTTGCAAATTGTCTCGTGATTCACATGTAACAGAAACGTTGTAGACGTGGTATTTTGAATATATTCGTGTTGTTTCCTGGTGTCTATATATATATATATATATATATATACTTTCCTGCTTTCATGATATATAGAAATATAAATTATTGTGTATCGGTATTATACTAAAACCTTTACAGAGCGGAATAAATGAGAAAACCTAAAAATACAGGATTTGAAGGAAATTGGGAGTGGGAAATTTTCAGTGTTTTGTTGGAAAATTAGTTTTTTTTAGGCTAATTTTGATGGCTCAATATTTAATTCATGTAAAATTACATATTATAATATTACTCTACGTAATGAGTAGATAATCTTAGTATATTTATTTTCTCAAAATTGATTTTCGTTAAGTGAGAAATAAATTGTGTAAGTTAGCCATTTGAAAAAGGGAAGTGTATAAAATTCCACATTGAAAATATAAGGAAAATTTATACACTTTATAAGTTAAGAGGAGAGTGTATTTAGCATCATGTGATTAAGCCCATGCACTAGTTGGTTGTAACTGTGGGCTTGGGGCCTAGGTCTTGTCCTTGGCCTTGGCTTTGGATCTTGAACATTGGCTTAGGACTTGGGACTTTTTGGGTCCTGGGTCGTGGGCCTCACTTGGGTTATATGAGATTAGTTTTGAACCAATTCAATTTTATTTTTAAACTCTCCAAATAAGAATGAGCTCGACCCATTAAGATGCTCAGGCCTTTTGGTCAAATGAAAATGGGTTCGACCCATGACTTCTCAACTTCATCAGCAGCATTTGAGGAGTTTCAAACCTGTGATAATGGAGGTAGTGGTTGTAGTGGATATTTAAAGCCACTAATTTCAGTTGCTCCATCCTTTTTAAATTCTCAACCCCTGCAAGGTGAAGTCTATAAATAAACTTAGAAGTTTTAGGCAGAAGACACACTGAATCAAATTCATTCTGCATACTTTTGCACTAAAGTCTCAAGCATTCGTTTCAAGACTTTGTGCTGGGTTTCACATTTTTCAAGTTCGTTGGAACTTTGAAGTTTGGTGTGCTACTACTTCAAAGGCGTTAAGTCGTTGTATCTTTGGGGATATTACGCCACTTCCGTCAGCACTATACGGGGCGTGTTTGTCTTGCGGAAAGAGATCTTTCTTGCCTCGACTTGCTGATCATTCTGTCTGGCTCAAGAAGGTTTTAACTTTTAGTTTTACCTGTTCGGTTCTAGCTTTTGTAAGAACTGTAGTACAGTTCATTAGCAATTTCCTTTCCGTATTTCTATTTTATAAAAATCAAAAGACAAATATCATTTTGTTACTGAACTCATGGAGAACATCAATCAACAATCGACGAACACTGCCGAAGCAACAAGAACCTTTGTTCAAAATGTTGCTATTCCTGCTGCTAACATTCATGCTGAAAGACCTAAAAAATTCAATGGTCTTGATTTCAAGAGATGGCAACAAAATATGTTGTTCTATCTAACCACTCTGGGTTTGGCTATATATTTGAAGGAGGATCCACCTTTGGTTGCGGAAAACGAAGTCAATGCTGACTTACGTGCTGCGTATTGATTAGAGTAGATTTGTCCTTATTTTTATTAGCTTTTTAGTTCGTTTTTATATTTGTTTTTGGTATAAGTTGGACGATTTAAGCTTAATCTCGTATTTTTATAATTCCAGCTTATTTTGCCGCATTTTGATCGTAATTGATGCAAGTAGGTGATATTTCGTTGTTTTTCACCTTACAGCTAAGTAACCGGAAGAGTTTAACGCGTAATAGACGAGGTTCGATGTTCAAGAAGTGAAGAACAAACTTTCCGGTGAAACGAGTAGCAAAAGATCGAGAATTTGAGACAGACGTGCAGTCGCGTCGACTGATGCGACCGTCGACGCCAGCCATGTCATCGAGTCATGACTGCGTCAGTCGATGCTCCGTCGACGCAACGTCGACGCTACTTGCTGAAGCGTCGATGTCGACGCACCACTGTCGACGCTCCGTCGACGCAACGTCGACGCTACTTGTTGAAGCGTCGATGTCGACGCACCACTGTCGACGCAACTTGCTGAAGCGTCGATGTCGACGCACACCGTCGACGCACCTGCCTAGCCGACGCGCACACCTGCCGACCAAGTCTGCCGAGCCCCGCCGAGCTGACGTGTTTTAAATTAATTTATTAAAAAGGGGTGCACAAAAGTTTGAGTCACGTATGATGCTTGGGGCCAAGGTGATTACCTTTGCCGTAACCATGTCTTGAATGGACTGAGCAATGAACTGTACAATGTGTACAGTGTTATGAAGACTGCCAAGGAACTTTGGGATGCTTTGGAGACAAAGTACAAGTCTGAAGATGCTGGAGCGAAAAAGTTTATTGTTGGAAAGTTTCTGGACTTCAAGATGGTCGATTCTAAGAATGTCATCTCTCAAGTCTAGGAGTTCCAACTGATTTTGCATGGTATCCATGCTAAGGGCATGACCCTAAGTGAATCCTTCCAAGTAGCTTCCGTGATTGAGAAGTTACCTTTGGGTTGGAAAGACTTCAAAAATCACCTTAAACACAAAACAAAGGAGATGACACTTGAGAGGTTGATTGTCAAGCTTTGTATTGAAGAAGACAATCGAGAATCTGAGAATAAGATTGGTCGATCTCCAATGGAGGCTCGAATTAATTTGTTGGAGCAAGGCAGTGTCTTTAAAAGAAAAGTGCCTAATGCTCAAAACAACAAAGGCAATCAAGTTGCCAAGGTTTGGAAGTTTACTGGAAATTATCATAATTGTGGCAAGCCAAATCATATGGCAAAAGATTGCAAGAAGCCCAAAAAGAACAATGGGCAGTACCGGGGATAATCAAGTGCTCATCTTGTTGCTCCTGAACCGGTTGAACTGACTGACTTTGATATGTCAGTTGTGGTGTTTGAATCCAGTTTGGTTGATAACCCAAGAGAGTGGTACATTGATACTGGTGCCACTCGACATGTCTGTTGTGACATAGATGTGTTTTCCAACTATACTATTTCAATGGGTCGTAAGATGCATATGGGGAATTTGTCCTTGTCGGAAGTGTCTAGAATTGGAAATGTTGCTCTTAAGTTAACTTCTAGAAAAGATCTACTGCTCAAGGAAGTGCTGCATGTTCCAGACATCCGCAAAGATCTAGTATCTGGATCACTGCTGGTTGAGCATGGATTTAAGTTAGTCTTTGAAGCTAAGAAATTTGGGTTAAACAAGTTTGAACATTTCTTAGGTAGGGGTTATCTAGACAAATGATTATTCAAATTGTATGTAATGGCTACTCGCCCTGTCAACTCTTCAAGTATGAATGAAAATGCATCTAATTCCGTTTACTTGCTTGAGTGTTCTGATTTATGGCATATTAGGTTAGTACATGTTAATCTTAATGCAATAAAAAAACTTATGAATTTGGATTTGTAACCAAACTCAAAATTGATTCACAAAATAGATGTGAAATTTGTATTGAAGCCAAAATGGCTAAATTACCATTCCATTCGGTGGAAAGATGCAATGAACCTCCAGGTTTGATTCACACTGATATATGTGATCTCAAATTTGTGCAAATTAGAGGTGTAAAGAAGTTTTTTATAATATTCATTGATGATTGCACAAGGTTTTGCTACTTATATTTGTTAAGAAGCAAAGACAAAGCTCTTGAAACATTCAAGAGATATAAAACTGAAGTATATAATCAACTTGGCAAAAGGATTAAAATAATTCGAAGTGATAGAGGCGGTGAATATGTAGCTCCTTTTGAAGAATTATGTGCCGAGTGGGGTATAATACATCAAACTGCGGCACCATATTCACCACAGTCTAATGGCGTAGCCAAACACAAAAATAGAACTCTTCAAGAGATGACATGTGGGGGGAAGCTGTTTTGACGGCCAACCACATATTAAATAAAATACCACTTAAAAGTAAAAATGAGACTCCTTATGAACTTTAGAAAAGTCGTAAGCGATCTTATAAATACCTAAAAGTGTGGGGGGTTTGGCAAAGGTCGATGTGCCTGAACCAAAGAAAATGAGAATCGGACCAAAGACGGTCGACTGCATTTTCATTGGATATGCATACAACAGTATGACATATCGATTCTTAGTACACAAATCAGAAAATCATGAGATATTTGAAGGTACTACGATTGAGTCAAGAAATGCGATATTTTTTGAGAATATCTTTCCATGTAAAGATAAGAAAGAATCTAGTTCTAACAAAAGAACGTATGAAACTGCAAGTGGTTCAAAACCAATTAGTGATGAACCAAGACGTGGAAAAAGGGTAAAGACTGCAAAGTCTTTTGGACCTAATTTTATCACATACTTGTTGGATGATGAGCCAAATTCCATTAAGGAAGCTCTATCCAGCCCAGAAGCACTACTATGGGAAGAAGCTATTAATAGCGAAATGGAATCCATACTGCAAAATCACACTTGGAAATTAGTTGATCTACCACCTGGTAAGTGGATCCTGAAAAGGAAACTGAAAGCAGATGGAACCGTTGATAAGTTTAAAGCTCGTTTGGTTGCTAAGGGTTTAAACAAAGAGAAGGTTACGATTTCTTCGACACACACTCACCAGTAACGAGGATAACATCCATTAGAGTACTTCTTGCGATTGCTGCTCTGCACAATCTAGAGATTCATCAAATGGATGTGAAAACTGCGTTTTTGAATGGGGTATTGGAAGAAGAAATATATATGGATCAACCTGAAGGATTTGTAGCACCTGGTGAAGAGAAAAAGGTGTGCGAACTGATTCGGTCTTTGTATGGACTTAAGCAAGCTCCAAAACAATGGCATATGAAGTTTGATGAAATTATGTTGTCAAATGTCTTTAAAATTAACGAATGTGACAAATGTGTTTATGTCAAAGGAACATCAAATGCATATGTTATTGTGTGTCTATATGTGGATGACATGTTGATCATGAGAAGTAATCATGATGTGATCATGAATACTAAGAGAGTGTTAAAACGATATTTTGACATGAAAGATATAGGAGTTGCTGATGTAATCATTGGGAATAAAATCAATAAAATTCAAGAAGGAATTATTTGTCACAATCTCATTACGTTGAGAAAGTGCTCAAGAAATCCAATGCCTACGAGGATCTAGTAGGACGCCCATTGATCTAAAGATAAATCTAGTAGCTAACAAGGATGAACTAGTTGCTCAGTTAGAGTATGCTCGGGTCATAGGAAGTCTAATGTACTTAACAAATTGTACACAACCAGACTTAGCCTATCACGTGAATAAACTGAGTAGATATACAAGCAATCCTAGCCATGAGCATTGGAATGCATTGAAAAGGGTATTGATGTATTTGAAATACACAATGGACTATGGGTTATACTATTCGAGATACCCAACCATACTTGAGGGATATTGTGATGCTAGTTGGATTTCAGATTCGAAATATTCTCACTCCACTAGTGGATATATCTTCTGTATTGGAGGTGGGGCAGTTTCGTGGAGGTCCACGAAACAAACTTGTGTAACTCGATCCACCATGGAACCTGAGTTTATAGCTTTAGATAAAGCTGGTGAAAAAGCAGAATGGCTTCGTAACTTCTTGGAAGATATTCCATGTTGGAGTAAGCTTGTGCCACCTGTGTTGATACATTGTGATAGCCAAGCAGCTATTGGAAGGGAACAAATTTGTGTGTATAGCAGAAAGTCTCGACATATTCATCAAAGACATAACACCGTTAGGCAATTGCTCTCTGAATGGAGTAATATCTATTGACTATGTTAAGTCACAAGATAATATTGCCGACCCTCTCATAAAAGGGTTTAATCCAGATCAATTGAGAAACTTGCTAGAGGGAATGAGTTTAAAATCCACAAAATTAAAGAATGACCATAGTGGTAACCCAACCTTGATGAATGGAGTTCCCACGAACTTGGTTCAATGGGAAAACTAAACTATGGAAACTCAGTTGAGCACTTGGAACTTGTTGTATGTTCAAATCTCATCCCTGAAAAGCAATCCAAGTGAATTTTTACCTGAGAATTGTGGAAAAGTTAAAGTATAGAGGCTTTTTAATGAATTCCAAACCTTTGAAAGTGAAGTATATCAGGATAATTTTGATGGGAGGTCACCTATATAAGTGTGAAGTGAGGGCCGCTTCAAAATGTAAACACTTATGAATCCAAAGTGATGTCCATGGCCAAAACGGACACAACTTTAGAACAAAAAGGTGTTAAGATTTTATTGTGTAATTATCATTGTCTTGATATACACTACGGAGGGACAGTTCAAGGCATCAAGTCCACTATGCCACCAGTATATTCGATGATAGTTATTATGGACGGTTCAAAGCCACAAACGACCTATCCTGATACAATAACGTCTTGTGATGACTGAGTACAAGAGTTTGCATACATACATGCATTGATTTTCACTCATGTGGGGATTCTCGAAAAATTAGTTTTGTTGAGGCTAATTTTGATTGCTAAATATTTAATTCATGTAGAATTAAATATTATAATATTATTCTACGTATTGAGTAGATAATCGTAATATATTTATTTTCTCAAAACTGATTTTCGGTGAGTGAGAGAAATAAGTTGTGTAAGTTAGTCATTTGAAAAAGGGGAAGTGTATAACCATTGAAAATGTAAGGAAAATTTATATACTTTATAAGTTAAGAGGAAGTTGTATTGAGCATCATGTGATTTACTCCATGCACTAGTTGGTTGTAACTGTGGGCTTGGGCCTAGGCCTTGGCTTTGGATCTTGAACATTGGCTTAGGACTTGGGACTTATTGGGTCTTTGGGTCCTAGGACATGGGCCTCACTTGGGATATATGAGATTGGTTTTGAACCAATTCAATTTTATTTTTGGACTCTCCAAATGAGAATGGACTCGACCCATTAAGATGCCCATGCCTTTTGGTCAAATGAAAATGGTTTCGACCCATGACTTCTCAACTTCATCGGTAGCATTTGAGAAGTTTCAAATTGTGATAATGGAGGTAGTGGAGGTAGTGGTTGTAGTGGATATTTAAAGCCACTAATTGCAACTGCTCCACCCTTTTCAAATTCCCAACCTCTGCAAAGTGAAGTCCATAAATAAATTTAAAAGTTTTAGGCAGAAGACACACTGAATCAAATTCATTCTGCATACTTTTACACTAAAACCTCAAGCATTCGTTTCAAGATTTTGTGCTCGGTTTCTCACTTTTCAAATTTGTTGGAACTTTGAAGTTTGGTGTGCTACTACTTCAAAGGCGTTAAGTCGTTGTATCTTTGGGAACATTACGCCAGTTCCGTCAGCACTATACGGGTCGTATTTGTCTTGCGAAAAGAGATCTTTGTCTCCTTAACTTGCTGATCATTCTGTCCAGCTCAATAAGATGTTAACTTTTAGTTTTACCTATTTTCCATCTTTCGGTTTTAGTTTTTGTAAGAACTGTAGTACAGTTCAGTAGCAATTTCCTTTCCGTATTTCTATTTTGTAACATGTTTAACCTTATAAATTCCTAACATTTTATCTTGAGAGCTTGTAAAATTTGTTTTCTTTTATGATTTGTGAAACACTATTGAGAAGCATATAAGCTTAGTCAATCATAGCTGACTATATAACTGAAGCATATTTCTATGTTAGCATTTCGAACTTATACTTTATTCTGCATCTTTTGTTAAAAACTTACTCGTTTGAAGGCAATGATTTTAAAATGACAAAAGTTACTCCATCGGAGAAGAAGCCTAAACCAGCCGACAAGGTTAACATTGCAGAAAATAAGCCGTCTTTGAAGCCAAAAAAGATGGGAAGCGAGATTGATGAGGTTTTTGCCAGAAAGAAACGAAAGAAGCTTGAAAAGGAAAAAAAGGCTGACGATGAGAAGTCAGACAAGCTATCTACTGCAAATGCAAAATCACGTTACAAAACAAAGAGAGTGAGAGTAGTAAGAGCAGTGGCTTTGCAGAAAAATCATATGCTTGACTGAGGAGGAAAACTGCAGACGGGCTGACTCTTTATACGGAAGAGGAGTTGGGAGTGGGCAAGGCCATTGCAGGAGGTACACAGTTGTGCCCGTTTGATTGCGATTGCTGTTTTGATAGATCGGTCAGATATTTGGAAATGCTTCATTGTCTTTTTGGTAATTAACGAGAGTTTATTGTCTTCTATTTCTTTGGATTTGCAGACTAGTTAGAACAAGAACTAATAAAGAGCAATTTTTTCTTTCATTGAGAGAGAGAGAGAGAGAGTTGTATCATGCAAGTACTCTCAGTTTACAAACCTTATTGAAGTTTGGAATATGGGTTGCCTGCAAATACGGTCGGTCGTAGGCTTTGGAGACATATTTCTCACTTTGATCTTGATTGTTCTTGTGGTACACCTAATATTCTCTAATTTCTTGCAGAATCTCTGTTTATCAGTTAGGATCATTGTAAGAGTTGTGTTGAGTGTTAATATTGGCTACTTGAGCTGCTTGCCCGAAATTTTTTTCTCCATGTAATAGCATGCAAAATTCAAAATTCGTCACGTCTAATAACTTGAAATAAATATTGTCCCTGCTAAAGTGGTACTTTATTCTGGAAGGATTGGTCACTTATTGGGCCTAGATAGCTTCGAGAATGAGAGTTTGTTCATTTACACAATTCAAGAGTCCTCAATCTCCCACCAACAGTTTCAGGAATAATTTTGGCTATTTGGAGAAGTTTTAAAAACGTTGGGTTAGTGGATTGTGAATAGGCCTGGCTAAATGGAATCGGAACCGGGTTCAAAACTGTTATCCTGCAAGCACAATAACTTTCATACCGCAACTTATTCGGCCAGGAAAAAGAAGTGAAACATGCGATCAAGATTCAAACCAAAAAGAGAGATTTCAAACCTCACAAGGAAATAGTCCAAAAATTCCTACAATACAAAATCATCGACACAGGTGCACTTCCCATTGAATATTTACATTGACTAAACCATAAACAAAGTAGCTCAAACTTAACAATTACACTAATTAAACTTCTCATTTAAATCTTGTTGCAAATGCCCTCTATCTACCATACTCGATGCCCCCTTTGACGGTTGCCCAAACGGAATTGATGCAGAAAGTCCCGTCGTCATCGGGGGTCGAAACGGCCAGGGCACCACACCCGCAGCTAAAGCAGGGGTCGGAGGAAACTGAACGGGCCTTAAAGAGCCCGAACCAGCCACTGCATTCGTATCTACTCTCTTCTCCTCCCTATTATTCCTGCACTGCAAATCAATCTCCATATTTTGAGTCGAAGAAACTTGATTCCGCTCCAAAACTTGAGGCTTCCAGAAAGGCGTTCCGAGTAGTGCTTGACTATAAGCGACGTCTTTGCCTTTGGTCTGATGTGACGATCCTAACATTTCGGCGTGTTTGTTGTCTAACGAAACCCCTTCGGCCAAATCGCCTTTGGACGACGAGGATCGTGCGGAGGAGATTGTGGCCGTCGGAAATGCTTTCTCCGGAGGGACGATCGGGTTGTAATTCGACGGGAGGAGATCGTCCCAGTTTTCGAGTAGCTCCTTGTAGACTTTTCGAAGGGTAACTTCGGTTAGGCCCGTCACTTTGCAGATCTCAGCCTGCGTCTTGCGTTTGTCTTCCAGCTGGCAGGCCAAGTAAATGGCGGCTGCGGATATGCTTATTGGGTTCCTGCGGGTGCAGAAGCACTTGTTGATCACGACCTCGCCGATGTGCGTCGCCAACTCCTGAAAAAAGGGCAAAATTGGAAAAGGCCTAAATAGCAAGATGGTGAAAAACAATAAAAGTACCTGAGCAGATTTGTTGAGTTGGAGAAGTGTACAGAATCTGGGCATGTGGACGGAGATTGAATTGCTGTTGATGGGTTGACTTAATTGTAGAGCTTCTCCTAGGATCTTGATGTACTTTCCTATTTCCTTTTGTGGTAAGTTGGCAGCGATTGATATTTCCTGGTAATCAAAAGAAGACATCATCAAGTTACAAATCCAGAGAATATATTCGGAAAATATGAAAATTATGATTGGTACTTGCACAAATTGTTTTAATGATCAGAACTCACTAAGAACCCCAAATAGAATTACGACATCCCAATATCGAGTAAATTTCTGTAGTCGGATTTGCATAGTAATAAGTTAAAGTCGCGTAATTATGTCTCCTATATAGATCATCAGCATGTGCGTCAAATTGATTCCGATATAGAAAGGATGAGCTAGAGTCTCTTCGACTGAACCTTGGATAGTATTGAACATGATTTGAGGTAGAATAAACCCATCAAGAATCAAACAAGCTGGTAATTATACTCTAAATACAAATGTAGGAGCTTAGTGCATCTAAACTGTGGGGAATTAGAGAACCAGTGAAACTCAACTGGATAGAGTGTGGCTTTCTGTTTTCATGGTTGAGAATTTGATATATATGTATGTTGCGAAGTCTTGTTCCTCAAATTAGTTTGATTACAGCACCATTACAACGTAGATGTCTTGACTCATTTATGAGCTTTTATTCCAATTTGAAATTGACACGAGCAATGTCATTTATTTCTTTACACGTGTGCAAATGTCTTATTGTCTCCAACGCTTACAGTACATTCACTCAGGAAAAATAAAGAAAAAAAGGAAAGAAATGAAAAAACCCATTCACTCACTTACTCAAAAGTGTAATATTCACCAAATCAAAAGTGCTCATCAACCACTTCCACCTGTCGCCACCAGCGTCCACACAGTGCGAAACACCTACTTTGACTCCCGACGCCAACGCTCACCGTAAACATCTCATCTAGTCGGGAGCTAAATTAGGTTTTTTGTACTATGTGGACGCCAAAGATCCACGTGCCAGTGCCGACAAGTGGAGCTGGTTGAAGAGCACTCTTGACCGATTGAAAAGTTACGATCATGAGTGAAAGATTTTTTTTCTCTTCTTTTGTAGTTGATATAACTATATAAGAGTTGGTGTTATCGAGACACACCTATGCATATTAAAGAATGAAATGAGATAGTTCATGTCGATTTCAAATTGGAATAAAACGCTCATACAAAAATAGATGAGTCAAGTTGGAATTTGAAATGGTCCACTTACTTTTAAGCCCGGGTGTCCAAATATCAAAAATAATTATTAGGGATGACGGATTCTAATTGACTTGAGCAATGACATGCATAGGTGCTGCACCCCATCCAAAAATCTACATTCTAATAACAGAAAATGATGTTGTAATCAAAATAATTTTGAGGAACAAGACATCCCAACACGGTTACCATCCAACATGCATATACATCAAATTGTCAGACCATGACTAATTTAGTTTCATTGACCCTCTACTCTACTTTCCTGACACTTGAGATGCACCAAGTATTCTAGTTTGTATTCCCATCACCTAACAGCATTAAAATCGAAAACAAGGCACTCTATCATCACAAAAAGTTAGGATGGGGAGAAGCATAATTTCTGAAATAATCAAATAACGGCATCGTTTCATAGAAGGACAAAAAAATATGAGGATTGAAATGGAGGTCTCGTGTTCTGCTACCACCTTTTCCAAAGAAACCACGACCTCTGCAAGTGGAACATACCATATTAAAAAATAAAACGTTCAGGAGGAAAAAAAAAACATTGAATCATTTGATATCTATATGCCAGAAATTAAGAATGACGTGTTACGAATCAAACAAATGCTTTCAACCATTTACTGTCAACATTATAGCATCAAAATTTTCCTTTGTCCCCTTTGCTTTGTTTAAGCAAACAGCATTATATCTGACATTCCCAAGTAAAGAGTTCATGACACAATCTTACCAGCTACACTCAGTTGAAAAAATCCCAACTCTATAGAAATTATCACTCACTTAATTCCAAAAACCCTTAGAACTCAAACTAGTTCAACTCCACACAGTCTGTAAGCAAAAATTTTTTTAATAGAAAAAAAAAGAAGCTATAAATAAACCATACCTGAAGGGTCCTGGGTTCCTGAGCTTCTCGAATGGCTTGCACTAAAGCAGCAGTAGCCAGCGCCTCAACGCTGCGATTCCTCAAACATGTGGCGGAGGAGCAATCCCTGAAGAGCTGAAACGCGTGGTCCGAAATGTCGCAATCCAGCCTGAGAATGGACGCCACGTCGATTATTTGCAAGTAAGCCCTCAGATTATCCACCACAACCGACGGTCCCGAGGCGCTCCCCTGAGACGTCGTCGTTTCGAGCACCCGCTCCAGCTCCGCCAGGTGCCCCGCGAAGGAGATCGAAGAGTGGGCGAAAACTGGGTGCGGCTCGAGCGACCACGTGGAGAAGGCGGTGATGAAACCGGTCGGCTCGAAGGGGTCCTCTGCGTCGTCGTCTTGAGGGGCGATTGGGGCGGACGCGGGGAGGTCGGAGGTGACGAGGCAAAGGGGGCTATCGTGCGCGCGGAGGTGAAAGAGGTGGTGGGGTTGGGTCTGACGTTCCTCCACGACACGGCCGCAAGAGGCGCACTCGGTTATGCTCCGTCCGGCGGAGGTGGTGGCGCAGCGACCCTGACCGTCGGAGCAGTAAGGGCAGCGCATTTCTGTGGGAATGGGTGAGGGCAGGTTGACCCTTAGACAATTTATGCATTTCAAGTTTGACTTTTTCTACTGATTTCTTTCTATTACTCCCTCACATTTTTCATGTTTCCTTTTTAAAAAGTAAAATACCACAAAAAAATTTAAAAACACTCATATTTAATTTATTTTATTTATTGTTATACTAAAAAACTAAAGTAAAGTATGAAAAATAGTAAAAATCTTACAATTTCAATTATAATTATTTTGTCTTATTAACCTCCTTATTTTTGTCTATCCACCTATCTTTTGTGAAAGTAGGGATTAGTATATTTACTTATTAATTAATTAATTATTGTAAGGTTGTCGGATTTCCAAAGTGAGTAAATGTAAAAAAAAGAGTGGCTATTCAAAAATGGTAATGAAGTAGAATTAGGCCTTGTTTGTTTTGTTCCATACGACAGGATTAAGTGGGATATACCAACTAATCTAATGTTTATTTTCATGTATAATAGTTCGGGACTGAATCCATGACCTGGCTAATTATCCAATGGGATATGGATTACTCTGTCGTGGCTGCCCGCCTAGGTTGAAATTTATCCCGCTGAACTCATGAAGTGAAATGACGAGGTTGCCCTCATGAAGCTCTCCACTTTGTACATTTGTCCCCAATGGAATTTGTAATTACTACAGAACTAGAGCTCTCAAGAAAACCATAGAATTCATTTGGGTAGCTCAACCATAGTGCAGGTGGAGGTGAGTTCTCTGAATTAGAGGGAAAAATAAATAACTTCATATGAGTAATTCGAGTATGAGTCCATGCACATCATCTAATATCACCGCCTTGCCCCGTCTAAAGAGATTGTTATCTTTTTTGTGAAATGCATTTATAATTTAATTCTATTTTCAAAACCAAGGGAAATCTGGGTGGAAATTTTTGAATGGGCTCTTTAGGTTCATAGTAAGATCTTAGATTTACTGTCCTCAACATAATCTTGAAGCAGTTGTCAATGTTGTTGCAGATACTACTGTTTTCTGATGTATGTGAGTTAAGGAGCGGGTTGCAACCACAATAGGGGTTGCAAGTCGAACCGGGTATTAACCATTATCTCCTCATATCTCCGTCTAATGCGTTAGAATTCCTTACTTGGAGATGGGTTCACATTAATAGATGACTATGACTATAAGATTATTTTTTGTACCCTAGTTTATGTTGGGTTGATGTCAAATCAATGAATGATTGTGATAATTGTATGTGGAGGATTATTAAAGACGTGTTGTGTATATTATTACAAAATTAATGATTTATGGATGCTTCATGGTTTGATTGATGATTCTGATTATAAAACTTTAGTTTTTGCCTTATTTAAGTTGTATGTTCGAAAAGGCATGTCATTTACAATATCACACAATTTAAATCTTATAATAATCCTATTATTATTCACATGTCGTATTCTAATTGTATTGGTTCCAATAAATTTTACCGGTCAGTGGTATAATTATAATTTCTTATTATTTTTGTTGCCAATGTAAATTTCAAATTATTGTTCCTCACATGATTTGATAACTAATATCATGCTTATAACTTTAATATGAAGAGTTGTTATATATGAACTGACCAGTTTGTTAACATGTAAAAAAAGTTGATATTATAGATATTGATGGGGAAGAGATAGAAGTTGTCCTAATAAATGAACAAGTTTTGAAGGTTTTACAAGTCTTTTTGATGTTCGTACATTACTATCAAAAAATTCATGTTACTGTAACGCCCAAGTTTTTATTTTTTTATAATATTAAGCCCAATATTTTTTTATTTAAATTCTATTGTTTCAAATACATTAAGTCTAATATTCAAATTCAATTGAATTATTTTCAATTATATATTTATTTTTTTACAAAAACCAAAATTCAAAACCCATAGAATTCTATTTAATCGAATTAACAATTCAGTTACCAAATAAATTTTATATATATATTTCGACTTCTAAAAACTACTATGATTTATTTAATTGATTTAAGGATTTCTATTTAATATAATTTCTAGTGCGATTGTTAAATATATTTTAAAAACTATTATATTGTAGTTGTACTCTATATAAATTATCTTAACTTATTGTAAAATTTTACTATAGTCAAATTAATAGATTTTAGTTTTAAAATAATCTCAATTTCTAAAATTATTATAATTTATTTATATTATAGTTATTTTTAATAATTTAAAATACTACTGGGTCGTTCACGGAATTATTTGATTTTAAACTTAAGTCGTCATTGGGTCGACTCTTTTCGGACTTTAAAAACGAGCCCAACGACAAACCGAGTCCACTAAACCTCTACCCTAACTTTTCGAAATTAAGTTCTATGCTTGGTTTATATAAACAATCCCAAACCAACATCAATTTTCACAAAATTTCTGCATACGGCCGCAAACAAATAATAGGTATAGACCATTCTTGTTTTTCTAAAAGTTCTCAAGGAACACAAACGATTTGATCCTATTCTTTTTCTCCGGCAGCCATTGTAATCGGATCGGCTGCCGATTCCAACCATCACCCCTAACCAACATCACAAACGCCAACCCGAACCAAATACGACCGATCTGAATTCCAGTCACATCCCCTGCCGAAACCAAACTGAGATTCTCGCCAGCCACCAAATCCACCGAGACCAAATCACCACCCCAACCTAATCGTCAATGCCACAACACCAAAAGTCCACGTCTCCAGAATCACCACCGACATCCAGTAACACCGAGTAGTCAAACCAAACCAAACCAAGTCCCGTCTCCACCGATCGACCGCCACCATTTCAATCCCCAACACAACCACCATCGCCACCGCTAAGCCTCGACGGCCCGAATCAGGTCCCCTTCGCCACTGTCGGACCCCTACAGTGCTCGTGCCGTATCAGTTATCTACTAGTGCCGTCTCAATGCCAACCCAAACCATCTCCACCACAGACCTTCGGCGATTTCTTATCATCGCCGCCCTAAGATCCCATCGTCTCGCTGCTCTCACCACCCAAGCCACGACAGCCCCAATCGAACCCCTGTCCAAACCCAGACAGAACCCACGGCCCGACTTCCACATCACCATCACCATCTCTGTCCAACGAGTCAAAACCCGGGCGAAACCCACAACCGAAACCTCCGCCACAAACCGCCGTTAAGGTTGCTGTCGAGAGGGGAAGAACAACCACCGGCGGCCAACGAGCCACCACCAGACCCGTACGAAAACCCACGGCCCAAGCCTGCCTCGCCACTGCCGCCCATTCGCAGCCCCGGGCCCCTGCCGCTGCTTTGAGTTTGCATTCGCCGACTGCCGAAGGAGAGTGCGCCGGCCGATTTCAATCGCCAAACCCACGCAATCGCCCGCCGATTGGAGCGTCGCCGCCACTTGGAGCCGCTATGGGTCGCAGTCGCCGCCTCCGCTGCTCAAGGCCACCTCACAACCATCGACCGAATCGCCACCATCAGCCAACGATCTCCACACCACAGCCGCCGATTCGCCGGAGTTTCTGAGCCGTGGAGGAGCCGAGGATGCCAAATCGAGTCGGCTGATTCGCCATCGCCGTGCTGGCCGATTCTGATTTTGGAGTAGGCGAAATGAAGAAAGAGAGGCAGACGGGTTTGGGATGAAGGATTAGGGCTGACCACCCTTTTAATCCAACTTTTCCAGAATTACAATTCAACCCCAGACTCTTACCCTTTATTCAATTGAGCCTCCAATTTACCCAAAACTTCAATTTTATCCCTCCAATTCCAAGAACCCGACTAAAACAACCCTATTGGCTTTGTTTTCCCTAACCGGACATTCGATTCAATGGCTATGGTTTTATTACCTTTTAAATTATTCAAAAACACATATGTTATTTTGTTAAACCCAAGTACTAAGTTAAATTACCATTTTCAATGTAGGAAACGAGGGTTCTCGAAACTAGGATTTTCAAGCACGAGCATCTACATTCGCATTTTCACGAAACGCATTCAAATGTGGGTGATTCTAAACTCTTTTCAAAACTATGTTTGTCTATGTTAAATGCAATTATATGAATTATCTATGTCTCAATGCAACATTCCATAGTAGCTTTCGAGCTAAAACAATGATAGTGTGTTGTAGCCATTCATTTATGGTTTATATGATTTCTTCTTAACATTGCCGAACGTGTTCTATGTTTGTCTATGTTAAATGCGATTGTATGAATTATCTATGTTTCAATGCAACATTCCATAGTAGCTTTCGGGCTAAAACAACAGTAGCTTTCGGGCTAAAACAACAGTAGCTTTCGAGCTAAATCTATGGTTGGCCAACATCTATGAACGACTGACAGTGTGTTGTAGCTATTCATTTATGGTTTGTATGATTTGTGTTTAATGTTGACAAACAAATCCCCACTGAGCGAGTTGAAAGCTCACACCCATCTTTATTAAACTTTTCAGGTTGAGGAGTTGGATGTGGTACGAGGCGGTGGATGCGAAGATGCTATTTTCAATGCTATTTTATTTTCCTTTATGAATTGGTATCTTTAATTTTTGTCAAATTTAACAAATAAATATTGAGACTTGTGTTTCTATTTAAAACTCCTTGAATAGTCGAGTACTACTATTTTGATTCATTAAGTGAATCTCCTATTTTCAAATAAATATTTAAGTTTTATTCACGCTTCCGCTCAATTTATGTTGTGATTGTAATTTATTGAAAACTCATGCCCTTGTTTTTGAAAGTTTTGTTTATGAAAAATCAAATGTCACACTTTTCGAAAATGGGGCGTGACAGAAGTGGTATCAGAGCCATTCACGGTTCTGTAGACTTACTAAATATTTTATTTGACGATTTCAAGAAAAAAAATAATAATTATTTTCATGAGTAAGTCAAAAGTTTTAATACGAGAATTTATTTATATTTTTTTTGTGTAAAAAAAAAAGAGGTATAAGGTTTTTATTTTTAATAAAAGAGAGAAACAATGTTAACGAGCATCCACCACGGCCATACCGCGCCAACTCCACAAGGTATATGCATAAGAATCTCAAGTTTTCAATTTTCTAAGTCTATTACATGTTCTCAACAACGAATACAAAAGTCATTACTATTGCAAATACTATGCTATGCTATGCTATGCGAAGGGATTTCTATAGACATGGTCACTATGACATTTTAAAAAATCGTCGATTGCATATTTTCAATAGCAAATTCAAAAGTTATTACTATTACAAATATTTTCAACAACGAATACAAAAGTCATTACTATTGCAAATATTATGCTATGCTATGCTATGCGAAGGGATTTCTATAGAAATGGTCACTATGACATTTTACAAAATCGTCGATTGCATATTTTCAATAGGAAATTCAAAAGTCATTACTATTACAAATGTTTTCAACGACGAATACAAAAGTCATTACTATTGTAAATTTTCTATTATTATAAGTTTTCAAAATAATTTTTTTTAAAAAAATCTATTTCATGTTTTCAATCGAAAATACAAAAGTCATTACTATTACAAATGTTTTCAACAACAAATACAAAAGTCACTACTATTGCAAATGTTATGCTATTGCAAAGTTTTCAAAATTTTCTAAGTTTATTGCATGTTTTCAATAGAAAATACAAAAGTCATTACTATTGCAAATGTTATGCTATTATATCTTTTTGTAAGTTTTCAAAATTTTTTAAATCTATTTTATGTTCTCAATATCAAATAAAAAAGCCATTGCTATTGCAAATGTTAAAAAAAAAAAAAAAATTAGTTTTCAACATTCTAAGTCTATTGCGTGTTCTCAATAGCAAATACAAAAATTTTCACTATTGCAAATGTTATGCTATGCTTTGCAAAGAGATTTCTTCTATTGCATGTTTTCAATATCAAATACAAAGGCCATTACTATTGCAAATACTATGCTATGCTATGCTATGCTATGCAAAATGATTTCTATGGGCATGATCACTATGACATTTTACTATTGCAAATGTTATACTATGCTATGCTATGCTATGCGAAGGAATTTTTATAGACATGATCTCCATGACATTTTACAAACCACGCGTTTCTATGCATGATCTATTCCACGAAAACTATTTTGTTTAGTCAAAATATAGATGCTTGTGTGCGAAAAACTATTTCGAATTTCGAGGACGAAATTTTTTAAGGAGGTAGGATTGTAACGCCCAAGTTTTTATTTCCTTATAATATTAAGCCCAATATTTTTTTTATTTAAATTCTATTGTTTCAAATACACTAAGCCTAATATTCAAATCCAATTGAATTATTTTCAATTATATTATTTTTATTTTTTTACCAAAGCCCAAATTCAAAACCCATAGAATTCTATTTAATCGAATTAACAATTCGGTTACCAAATAAATTTTATATATATATTTCGAATTCTAAAAACTACTATGATTTATTTAATTGATTTAAGGATTTCTATTTAATATAATTTCTAGTGCGATTGTTAAATATATTTTAAAGACTATTATATTGTAGTTGTACTCTATATAAATTATCTTAACTTATTGTAAAATTTTACTATAGTCAAATTAATAGATTTTAGTTTTAAAATAATCGCCGCCAGCAAAAGAGGCCGCCAGTAAACCGTCAGCGAATAAGCGGGAGTTTATCCCCACTTTATTATACTGACGGGCATTGCCCGTCAGTATATCATTTTGGCGTCGCTGACAGCCATGGACGTCAGGATATAATTTTTAATTAAAAATAATGATAATATATACGCTGACGGTCATGGCCGTCAGGATCCTGACGGTCAACCCGTCAGCATATATTTTTTTAAAAAATAAAATATATATACGCTGACGGCTAAGCCGTCAGCGTTCCTGGCGGCCTTTGGCCGTCAGGATTTTAACCTAAAATTCGGCCCCCAGCCCCTTCCCCCGCCTCACTTTCTCTCCTTCTCTTCTTTCCTTCTTTCTCTCTCCGCCGAAAAATGCCGCTCCCAGCTCCGGTCCAGCCCAGCCGTCCGTCGCCGTGCCGCGCCACTCCGCTCCGGTCCAGCCCAGCCGCCCGTCGCAGCAGCAGCCCAGCCGCCACTCCGCTACGCAGCAGCCCGCCGCTCCCAGCTCCGCTCGCCGTCCATCGCCGACCGCAGCCCGGAGCCTGTCGCCAGTCTCGCCGCCCGCAGCCCGCCGGAGGTCGCCGCTCGCCGTCCGTCGCAGCAGCAAACCGCTCGCCGACCGCCGCCCATCGCAGCACGTCGCAGCCCGAAGCCCACCGGAGGTCGCCGCTCGTTGTCCGTCGCAGCAGCAACCGCTCGCCGTCCATCGCCGCCCGCCGCTCGTCGCAGCCCGTCGCAAATGTAAATTTTTTTAGTTTATTTTTCATTTTTTTAATATTATTTATATGTATTAGTTTCGTTATTAATTTGTAATTATAGATCAATTTAGGGTTAGTTTTAGAAATAACTTTAAGGTTAATTTATAATTAGGGTTAGTTTTAGGATTAGTTTTAATTAGGGTCTATTTAGTAATAATTACATAATTAGGGTTCAATTTAGTAATAATTACATAATTAGGATTCAATTTAGGAATAATCAATTTCCTAAGGTTCAATTTAGGAATAATCAATTAATTAGGGCCAATTTTATTTATAATTACCTAATTAGGGTCCAATTTAGGAATAATCAATTTATTAGGGGCTAATTTAGTAATAATTACCTAATTAGGGGCCAAATTAAGAATATCCAATTAATTAGGGGCCAATTTAGTAATAATTACACAATTAAGGCCCAATTTAGGAATAATTAAGCTTGTGTAGATTCTGGAGTACACTTGTCTATACAGAGCGCACCACAGCGCCCGTACAGAGATTGTCCTCCTCAAACGGCCCTCCCCATGTCGGCCTCCAAATA
>BMAC01000085.1:2099045-2119205 GCA_014905375.1 Phtheirospermum japonicum | reverse complement strand
GAGAACTTTTAGAAAAACAAGAATGGTCTATACCTATTATTTGTTTGCGGTCGTGCGAAATTTGTGAATTGATGTTGGATGATTGGGATTTGTTTATATAATACCAAGCATAGAACTTAAATTTTCGAAAGTTAGGGTAGTGGTTTAGTGGACCCGGTTTGTCGTTGGGCTCGTTTTTAAAGTCCGTAAAGAGTCGACCCAATGACGACTTAAGTTTTAAATCAAATAATTCCGTGAACGACCCAGTAGTATTTTAAATTATTAAAATAACTATAATATAAATAAATTATAATAATTTTAGAAATTGACATGGCCGTCAGCAAAGCCGCCAGCATTGTTTTCCGCCAGTAAGTCCGCCAGCATTGCTGGCGGCTTTTTGGCCGTCAGCATGACCGTCAGTATCGCCATTTTTTTTTGTAGTGATGGATATGAACACCTTTGGCATATTGTGTTACCTATTTAAGAATGTTGGTGGTCTAGTCTCGCACGAAATGTTTTGGTAAGCGAACAAGTTGGAATATTTTTATCTGTGTTAGGTCAACAAAAAAAATGTATCTGTTAAATTTGCCTCTAGTTAAGCTATTAGCAAGCATTCAAATCGTGTTCAAGACATTATCCTAGAGTTGTACCCTGGGTTAGCACTTGAAGCAAGTCCAATTGATGATGCCTATACTAATAATAATTTAAAATGTCTTAAAGTAAAATGCCAAAATGACTCCTAATACAAATCTTGCACAATAATTTCTCCATATATTATTCTAGACTTCTACATGACGTTGATGCTCTTATTAGGTGCGATTTTATAATTGGATGGCACATATACTAAAGTTCTGGTGTCAAGTAGGGGTAAACCACGACATAGAAATCGATGGGGGGAAGTAATCATTAATATGCTCAGTGATTGTGATAGAACCATAAAGTACATTTTCATTCTTAGTTGTAGGGAGGGATCAATTTCTGATAGTCGTATTCTACGCGATGTTGTGACTAGGCGTAATGAATTGAAAATACCTACCGGTATATATATCACAAGCTATTGTCTATAGGGAGTCATGTAAAAATATTAGGCACACTATGTCCATGGTCTTCGTCTTTTCTTCATCTTTCATATTAATCACACTTCAAATAATAGTAACTCTAGTTCTTAGAATTATTAGGGAATTATTACTTAGGTGATTGTGGTTACACCAATGATCCCAGTGTTGGGTTGTGGAGCCTGAGGTACTGTACATTCAAGCCCTCGTCCACGGCGATCCAACTAGGGTATTTTAGTGATTCGCGTAAAATTACAACTAGGGTTTTCTTGTTATAAATAGCCTGGCTGTGTAATTGTAACCCTATCTCAAAATTATTATAGTACAAACTCCTGGCTTGGCAGCGCCCCCAGTACGTAGTCAGAATCTCTCTATGACGAACTGGGTAAACAATTTCTTGTGTCGTTTTTATTGCTTCTCTTTTCATCATATTACTTCTAATCCTAAAAACTGATATCAAGAGCGAGGTTTGGTGAGAATATGATGGGTGATGGAAAATCGCCGATTGAGAAGTTTGACGGAACAGATACGGGTTCTGGAAGATGTAGATCGAGTATTACCTGTACGGTAAAGATCTATATCAACCTCTGGGTATGAAACTAGAGGCCATGAAAGAGGACGAATGGAAATTGTTGGACAGAAAGGCGATGAGCGTGGTGCGTTTGTCGCTGTCCAGAAATGTTGCTCTCCACACAACTAAGACGAAAACTACGAAAGAGATGTTAGAGACGTTATCAGAGATGTACGAGAAGCCATCGGCAGCGAACATGGTTCATCTAATGCGATGTCTTTTCAACCTAAAGATGTCAGAGGGTACTGCGGTTGCCGACCATCTCAACGAGTTCAACATGATACAAGCCCAATTGAGCTCGGTTGATATTGATTTTGATGATGAGGTCTAAGCTCTAATTTTGCTATCCTCTTTACCAGAAAGGTGGAGCGGAATGGTTACCGCTGTTAGTGCTTCAGTGGGGAAGGAGAAGATGAAGTTTGACGAAGTTAGAGATCTGACTATTAGTGAAGAAATTCGCAGAAGAGAATCGGGCATAAATTCAGGTTCAGCTTTGAGTACAGAGAATAGGGGGAGGTCATAATCAAAGGGTAAATTTAATCGAGGTAGATCAAAATCAAGGGGCAGAAGCAAGCCAAGAAAGGATAAGAGTGAGATCAAGTGTTGGAACTGTGATGAGTTAGGTCACTACCAGAACCAGTGCAAAGCACCATTGAAGAAGAAGGACAACAAATCAGCTAACACAACAAAGAAGATATTGCAGACACACTTATTTTGAGTGTGAGCAGTCCATTAGAATCGTGGGTTTTGGATTCAGGTGCATCGTTTCATTCTTGCAATAGTGCTGAGGTCATGGAACAATATACGTCTGGCAATTTTGGGAAGGTTTACCTTGCTGATGATGAGACGCTAAAAATTATGGGAAAGGGAGATGTTCGGATCAATACTCCAAATGGTTCCGTATTGCAGCTATGCAATGTGAGACACATTCCTGGTTTGAGGAGAAATCTACTTTCAGTAGGGCAGCTAGATGACGAAGGTTATGTGGTGACCTTTGGCTGTAGTAACTGGAAGATAAGCAAAGGAGCCATGGTGATGGCTCGAGGAAAGAAGGAGGGTACTTTGTATATGACAACTAGTACCAAAGATTGCATTGCTATTGCAGGAAAAAATATTAATGCGAATTTATGGCATTGTCGACTTGGCCACATGAGTGAGAAGGGGATGAAAGAACTGTGTTCGAAGGGTAATCTACCAGGACTCAAGACAATTGATGTTGGTTTGTGTGAGGATTTTGTCTTCAGTAAACAGAAAAGAGTGAGTTTTTCGAAGGGTGGCAGAACATTAAAGAAACAGAAGTTGGAGTTGGTACACAGTGACTTATGGGGACCAGCTCCAGTAACATCTCTTGGTGGAGCGTCATACTACATGACTTTCATTGATGATTCTACTAGAATGGTATGGGTTTACTTTCTTAAAAATAAATCTGATGCATTTGATACTTTTAGAAAGTGGAAAGCCCTTGTAGAAAATGAAACACTTTTGAAAGTAAAGTGCTTAAGATCTGACAATGGCAGAGAGTACGAGCTTAGAGAATTCAAAGAGTATTATGCTACTAATGGAATTCGCATGGAAAAGACCCTGAGAGGAACCCCTCAGTAGAACAGAGTGGCAGAGCAAATGAACAGAACTCTGAATGAGCGTGCCCGTATGCGGTTGAAGTCAGGTTTACCAAAGATGTTTTGGGCAGATGCAGTTAACACACCTGCATTCCTAGTTAATAGAGGACCATCATCTCCTTTGGAGAGCGGCAAACCGGAGGAGGCTTGGAGTGGTAAGGAGGTAAACCTAACTTATTTGTGAATATTTAGTTGTGTTGCTTATGTTCATATAGATGCTGCAGCAAGAAATAAGTTGGATGCTAAATCTATTAAATGTACATTTATTGGATATGGCGGTGATGAATTCGGTTACAGATCCTGGGATGAACAGAATTGAAAAATAATTCACAGTCGAGATGTCATATTTAATGAACAGGTTTTGTACAATGATAAGATGGGTGCACCAGATGCTGAAAGTGCAGGTACTCAGGTTGTAGAGTTAGATATTTCTAACTCAGGTGGGAGCAAAGCAGTTCAGAATGACCAGGAGGTTGTTGAGGCTGAGCTGAAAATACTACCAGTTCCGTTGAGAAGGTCTACAAGAGTGCGAGGATCACCAGATAAGTTCACACCATCAAATTACTACTTGTTGCTGACTGATGGTGGTGAACCTCAATGTTAAGCAGAGGCTGCGCATGGTAAGACCAGAAGCAAATGGAGGCTTGCCATGGATGAAGAGCTGGATTCCTTGATGTCCAATGACACTTGGGATCTTGTTGAGCTCCCAAAAGGAAAGAAGGCTCTGCATAATAAGTGGGTCTACAAAATTAAAGACGAGGCTGATGGGAGCAAGCGTTACAAGGCAAGACTGGTTGTGAAGGGATTTCAGCAGAAACACGGTATTGATTACACAGATGTTTTTACTCCTATTGTAAAATTAACCACTATTAGAATGGTTTTGAGTATGGTTGCTGCAGAGAACTTACTGTTAGAGCAAATGGATGTAAAAATAGCTTTTCTCCATGGTGATTTGGAGGAAGACATATATATAAACCAACCAGAGGGGTACTTGTCGAGATGTAACAGTGATCTAGTGTGTAAACTGAAAAAGAGCTTGTATGGTTTGAAACAGGCTCCGAGACAGTGGTACAAGAAGTTTGATAAGTTCATGCTTGATATTGACTTCGTTAGATGCAATGCTGACCATTGTTGCTACTTCAAGAGGTTTGATGATAGTTATATCATATTATTGTTATATGTTGATGACATGTTGATAGCAGGTTCTTGTGCTCGAGAAGTGGATAGATTGAAGAAGCAATTGTCTGAATGGTTTGCTATGTAAGACCTTGGAGATGCCAAGCAAATTTTAGGTATGCGGATTACTCGAGACTTGGTGGGAGGAAAATTGTACCTTTCTCAGGTAGAGTACATCGAAAAGGTGTTGAAATAATTAATATGGAGAATTCCAATCCATTGAGTATCCCGCTAGGTAGTCATTTTAAACTATCTAGTAAAGAGTCTCCTAGCAGTGATGAAGAGTGTGCCTATATGCAGAGGGTTCCCTACGCTTCAGCAATTGGTAGCATCATGTACGCAATGGTGTGCACGAGACCATACATTGCTCATGCGGTGGGAGTAGTTAGTCATTTTACGAGAGATCCGGGTAGACAACATTGGGAAGCAGTGAAGTGGATCCTTAGGTACTTGAGAGGTACTAAAGAGAGAGCCCGATGTTTTTTGGGCAAAGGTATTGAGCTTGCAGGATACATTGATGCAGACTTAGCATCGAGTGACCTTGACAGATGGAGAAGTACTACAGGGTACGTATTTACTTTGGGTGGTACAACGATATCTTGGGCTTCTAAGTTGCAGAAGGTTGTGGCTCTATCTACCGCAGAAGCAGAGTATGTAGCAGTGACAGAGTCTAGTAAAGAGATGGTATGGCTGCAAAATTTCTTGGGTGAATTGGGGAAAGAGCAGAAAAATGGTATCCTATACAGTGATAGTCAGAGTGCTATTTTCTTGGATAAGAATCCAGCATTTCATTCAAGAACAAAGCACATTGAGTTGAAGTATCACTACATACGCTATCTCTTAGAGGAGAAGATCTTGCAGCTAGTGAAGATTCGTAGAATTGACAATCCTGCCGATACGTTGACTAAGGTTGTGACCTTAGAGAAGTTGAAGCTATGCATGGCTTCAACTGGGTTTGGAACTTGAGAGGAAGGCTTGGCGCTGCCGAAGTCATGAGTTATGTTGAGAAGATGTAGAGATGGTTACATTCGAGATCAGTCTCCAGGTGGGATATTGTTAGGTTGTGGAGCTTGAAGTACTGTACATTCAAGCCCTCGTCCACGGCGATCCAACTAGAATATTTTAGGGAGTTCGCGTAAAATTATAACTAGAGTTTTCTTGTTAGAAAATAGCCTGGCTTTGTAATTGTATCTCTATCTCAGAATTATTATAGTACAAACTCCTGGCTTGGCAGCGCCCCCAGACATAGTCAGAATCTCTTTGTGACGAACTGGGTAAACAATTTCTTGTGTCATTTATATTGCTTCTCTTTTCATCATATTACTTCTAATCCTAACACCCAGTTTCCTCACACATTACAGATGGTGAGCCATCATTTAGAGGAGTGGTTGACCGGTTCTCGTTGCCCACAAAATTACAAATATCTAATTAACTTACGTCGTGTTAAGGATCGCAACTCTGTTGAGAGATCATTTGATATCTTGAAAATGAGATGGGCTGTTTTCCAGAGTCCTGTATTTTACAACATTAAAACTCAGAAAGGATGATAATGGCTTGTTGTTGATCCACAATTTTATTCGGACCACCATGGAAGTTAACCCAATAGAGCACGAGGTTGTAGAACGGGCAATATACAACTAACCATGCTCCCAGAGGATCACATCAGTCAAGTTGAACCAACTCAATAGTGGACAAAATCTAAATAATCATTTGCGATGTCGATGTATAATGAGTGGAGGGGTGTTGTCTAACTTTTTTATGTGAATAATCAAGTTTTAGACAATTGAGTCTGTAATTTGTGTTATGTAATGACCGTCATACATTATTTGTTTGTAAGAATCATTTGTTCATTGTAAGAAACTTATGTGGTGGTTTTCACATATCCATCTATGAAATGTTATGTTCCGTGGGTGTGAAATTGTATTGGTATCAAGTTCATACTCCTTTTTCAATGTTTTATATTGTTGCATGTATATGTCAATATGTATTATGTAATCTCTGTACTTCATATTTGTATATGTCATATCTGGAGTCATTTGAAAGCATTGGAAACCTGGACTTTCAAAGAGGAGGCCGTACTTGTGCATGGTTTGAAAGATCTCGTTCAACAGGGATGGAAAGCGGATAATGGGTTCAAGGGTGGGTACACAATGTTGCTTGATAAACACGTGCTTCAACACTTCCCCGACATTGACATTAGAGCTGACTCATATATTGTTTCTGAGATACATGTCTGAAAGAAGCAGTGCAGTTCATTGATTATGATGCAAGGTCGGTCTGAGTTTGGTTGGGATGACACGTCCAACACCATAACCGTGAAAGATGATACGATATGGGACTTTATGTTGAATTACCCACCCATTTCATGCAAAATTAAGGCATATCATACCCTTCAGACCGATGTGGATTTTAGAAAGGAATCACGTCTAAAATTGTAGAAAAGATTATTCACATAATCAAAATTCTAGATATGATCACATAATAAAATTAAGGTATGTTGTACTCTTGTCATCTCACTGCTCTTATTTCTTATGGTGTAAGGTTCATTTAAGGAGCAATGAATTCATATACAAATCAATGTTTCTTAAAACCCATATAAATTAAAATAAAATAAATAGCTACCAATAACTCTTCATCACCCAGTACTGACTCTTGTTATTGAAATGAAATGTTTGAACACCACAAACCACTTTAGCCCATTGATATGGTAAATACATATTTTTGTACAAAAATACTTTGTAAGATTCAAAACAAATTTATGATACTACTTTAGTGTTGTGGATTACCTACAATTTGTCACACCCCGTTATTTTTGCATGAATTAGGTGGCTAATTCGACACAACATTCACATTAGTACAACCAAGCAAATTGTACTAACAATTCAGTACATTGTACATAAAGTTTTCATCCACCAACAATCCAAACAAATAACACAAATAACGTCCTACCAGCGACTACCTTAAAATAAGAGTATGAATCCACTAGTGAAATAATCAAGGGGGTTCGAACAGTATATAGTTGAATATGAAGCATATAGATGCATCTAACATTGAAAACAAGAATCAAGAAATGTGGGGTTGAATGTTTCCTTTGAACACACATTTTTACTAATAACATCACATACAACCATCCAACATTATCTTCACCATCATGCCTCGTACTCGTCGAAAGATGTTGAAAAAAAAAGGTGTAGGTCCTCGTTATTCTTGCATAGTTGCTTAGATATAGATAGCTTATTCACAACGGACTATAAACTCATTTTGTTGAGAGCATTAAACATGAATTTTCATTGTTCTATTGCATCTTGTTGAAAACTGACTCATTGTGCAAGATCCTCGATACTTGATTTCATACCTAAGCAAAATGACTCCATCAAACCAAGAAATTGCTCCTCCACAACATCGTACGCCTTTATTTCTTTGGCTTCCCTTTCTTTGCTGCAAAAGTAATCTCTCCCTGAATACCCGAAGGGTTGTTATGACCGACGCATCCACTTTCTTGCTCGATACTCCGTTTTGGTGTGTTTCTTCCTCGATCGACCTGAGTTAGCCTAAGAACCTCATCCACAACGTCTATAAATCCCTTTCCATTTTCTCTCTAACCTGATCCGTACCGAAAATCTTTATACACTCCTTAAAAAATGGCCAATTCTTGTACCTTAGGGATTTGACACTTAGATCAATCTTGAAGTGTATATATTCCCACATCGCAAAGAATAATTTACCCATTTGAACATTTTCATATAAAACATTAGAAAAGAATCAAGCACTCTTAATCAGAAGAGTACGACATACCTTAATGAACATCAAAAGGAATCACATCTAAAATTTGATTATGTGAATAATCAAATTTTAGAAGAGTGAGACATACCTTTGTTTTAGAAAGGGTTATTCAAAGTTTTATGTTTTATGTGAATTAAGGTATGTCGTACTCTTCTCATTGCATGAATGTGAATTTTATGTCAAATTAGCCACCCAATTCATGCAAAAATAATTGGGTGTGACCAATTGTAGGTTATCCACAAAATTTAATTATATCACAAATTAGTTTCAAATCTTATAAAGTATTTTTGTCCATCTAAATGTATTTACCATACCAATGGGCTAAAGTGGCATATGGTGTTCAAGTGTATCATTTCAAAAACTAGAGTTAGTATTGGGTGATGAAGAGTTATCGGTAGCTATTTATTTTAGTTTAGTTTATATGGATTTTAAACAACATTGACTTTGTATAGGCATTCATTGCTCCATGAATGAACCTTACATCCAAAAGAAATGGAAATGCAGTCACATTCTATTTATCAAGAAATGTTAGGTTTTTTAAAATCCAAGAAATAAGTATTATTATGACAATTTAACTCAAAACAGATGTAAGTGAATCGATTCAAATCAGCCTCATTTATGAGAGTTAATGCTTCAGTTTCTAAGGGTTGGTGTGAAGAACATTCATATTCACCTAGTTTGGTATTAATGAAGAGAACCTCACTCGCCTATTATATATATTGCACCCCATTCATCCATATACAACCACCAAATACATACAACAAAGGAAAAAGTATATTTTTGTTCCTTAAGTCTCAAAGTCCTGTGATTTTCCTACCCAAAATAAAAAACTACATTTATTCTTCTCTTTATTCCCGTGTTCTAAATTTTCATTTAAAATTTTCTTTATGCGAATGCAACTTAATGGAATAAAATACTTTCATATATCAATACAGTCTTTGATGTTTTACAAGAACCATATGTTGACCATTTGTTTTGGGCATTATTTTCTTGGAACTTTTTATTGTCTAGGTTCACGTTAGATGGTACTCACTTGGAACCAATGCATGTGTAATATGTGGCGTGGAGTGAACTAAACAGAAGGGAGGAGGAGGTGTGCTATGATATTTTCTTCGACATATATATGCACGATAATTGTCTTGATGATCTAAATGTCTTCAACAGGATCTTGCTCGAACTTGCATCATCTGTGACCACTGTAATATGCATACTAGTTTCCATGGAAAAAGTGTGGGCGAAGATTCACATGCTTCGGACACACGTGAACTCGTTTGTGAGTTATCTCAATGCCATGAACTACAAAAGATATGAGAATATCGAGGGGTTATTCCCTCAATAAAGGCCCAAAACCTCTCGTCACTCGCCGTACCGAGGGAAATAATGAGAGAATTAATCTCACGGCAAAACCCGCCCCGGTAGATGGGTACCGAGGGAATTAGGATCCCTTGACACTACTCCCGAGGGTTTGACCGAGGGATAATTCCTCAGGAAATTCTTAACACCTAGATCATCTAATCCCTCAATACTACCGAGAGACTATTTCCTCTATATAATTAGCTCATTTTCATAAATATTTAATAATAATAATAATAATAATAATAATAATAATTATTATTATTATTATTATTATTATTATTATTTCCTGATCATCATCATTTCTACATCGTCCTAATCATCATCATTTCTAAGCAAAGTTGTTATTTCCATTAACACGTAGTCTTAAAAATACTATGAACTAAAAGTTGATGCCTCTTAAACCAGATATGTGTTTACTATCAACCCTTTCAACACCTAACTTGTTCTTCACATTGTTCTTTAGTTTTCAGAGATGCCTCTTGAATGGGTACATACATCTGTATTACACTAGGTCAATAATTCCCGCTTCATACGCTAAATGAACAAGAAGATGATCCATTGAGTAAAAAAAACTCTAAGGGAAGATTAGTTCTAGTTGGCACAATATTAGTGGTATATCACGCTTTAGATAACTCATATCTTCAGTCCAAATGATTATTTACGTCAGGTCCTTAAAGAATAAGCTTAGTTTGGTGAGAGCCTTCCACACATGTGGAGAAAGTAGTTCACAAAAGGCAATTGGTATCGACCTTTGAATGAGTATGTAAAAATCATGGCTTTCATCCTGATCAAACTCAAGCCCTTCTTGTCGATGCAACACCCCAAGTTTGATGCGTACCCATCAGAAAACTAACAAACTTTAACCTATTCGCAAAGTATAGCTTTTGACGGCTTATCAAGCGTGTAACAAGCTTTGAGAAACTTTTCTTAATGGGTTTAGCACTAGCTCCGTGTTTGCTGAATCGAAACTTTTGCACTTACTTTTTTTTTAATAAAATTTCGTCCACAAGAGAACGGAGCAATTGTAAGCGGTAAGTTTGACTCGAGTCGAATCTCTCCAGGAAGACTAATAGGAAGTAATTTTCTTGTTTGATTCACGAATAAGAAAATAATGAAAAAGTTTACACTAAACACGCAATCAAATTTTGGTTTGAAAAGTTATAATATCTAAGACGATGATTCAAATGATGATCAATGAAATCAAAAACTTTGAAAAGATTAATAAAAATGGGGGTCTAGGGCTCCAGAATTGTCTCCACGATCAATTGGCATTTCATCGAACAATTAGTCTACGAGTTGGGTTGCCAATCCCAACTTGTAGATTAAACACCCAACAATACCAATTAATGGTTCTAAACTCATATAGGCACTAGAACCATGAATTCTAAACACGAATCATCAAGAAACGCAGCAATTCAAACTCAAGACAAGCATGAACATGATTAAATATAAAAAGTTTGAAGAAAGATACAATGGAGAATGGACTTTTAAGAACAACAATATTATTATCATACAAATTACTGAGAATTGAACACTTAGAATTACGAGAAGTTACAATATAATTATCCACCAAAACAAGAACATCACAATCCAACAAAAACACATAAAGCACAAATTGGAATAATTGATGAAAAGAAACTGAAAGCTTACTTCTAAATAATGGATAGTTTCATCGTTCAAATGAGGAAATGCACAAATTAAAACTAATCTACGTCCAACATGTGAGCAATGCATAAAGATCTATATTCTACTAAAATCTAAAAAAAACTGGAAATTTATGAAGAAGAAAATGGAAAAGTTGAAGAAGAAATGAAGAACATGGTTCGACATTCAAACCCTACGGGGGTTCAAAAGCTTTATTTCTAAAATAAGAAATGTTATATTTATAGGGGTGAAATGAGGGCAATATAGTCATTTTGTCCAAAATGGCCAAAATTGGCCAGACCACATATACTGGAAAATAGCCCCATCGATAGCATGTTGATGGCACGCGATGGCGTATTGACTGGGCGTCGATGGTGCATCGATTGAGCGTCGATGGTGCATATTGATTGAGCGTCGATGCACGCATCGATCGATGGTTGTGCTTCTCGAGTACGAGTCGTATTTTCATCAAATCGAGCCAATTGTGATCCTAGATCTACTGTCCTAAAACAAAGAAAAGCAAAATAACATAAAAATCTACAAAAAGTAAATGAGAAATACGAAAGGTATTAAAAAGACAAAAAAAAGCTATGAAAATACAAAATAAGGAAAAAGGGGACAAAATACGACTAAAACCCAACCAATGCACACACGAAAAGACACAAAAACATACAAAAATCATACACAAATATATATACAAATTATTTGCTAATTTTATTTGATATCTAATCGCAAGTGTACGGTGTATGTGTTCAATATCGGCGAGCATGGTCGTATTCGACAATGACCAATGACTTTGAATTAATAAGTAATATAATCATGATAACTTAATTTTATTTAAACTCATTTCGAAGATTGGTTGTGTTTTTTGATAAAAAATCGACGAACATGAAATAATATAAAACAATTAAACTATTATAACAAGTTTTCAAGTTCAACATTAATTCCAAAGCAAACAGAATGAATAATTGGATAAAGATATTCCGAGTTTTCGATTCAATGAATGACTAGATGTAATATTATTTCAATTCATCAAGTATTATTTTTGATTCAATCATTTTATAAGTTAATCAAGAAAATAGTTTAATCTTTCTTTCGAAATGATCAAACCGTTGACCATAAGTACAAAATAATATCTCTATTTGAAATCGCACTTATAACACCAAAAGATTTAAAAGATTATAAACTTTATTTATTATATCAAATCTCTCAATCTTGTTGATTATAGTGTTTTGTATTCAAAGTTCTATTAATAAACTTCGCCTCTTGATTTATGATTTATTAAAACAAATCAGCATAAGAGATTGTCAAACAATTATGCAAACATGTAATTCAAAATCATAAAAATAATGGAAGAGTCATACTTAACTTAATGAAAATCATAAGACATCAAACACTCATCGTTTCGACATTGGAATATAAAGAGATTAGCTATACATAGCTAAATTCTCATCTATGCATTTTATTGAACATTTCATGATTTATAAAAATGAATTAAGAAGATAAGATTAAACCCAGGAATGATGGAAAATGATTAGTTGTTCCTCAGATTCTTCACGTTCCATGATTTTACAATCCTATAATTTTTGCCCTCTCTCACTATTTGGTGTTATCCAGTTACTCCAAGGTGTTTCTTATGCATTTTTATGCTTCCCTCATGAGATATGACCAAAGGTAGGTTTTGATGTCCAACTTTTGGACATAAGTAGCTGAAAGGAGACGTGTAGCGACCTATGTCGTGACGACGACATCGGGTTATGACAGGCCTTCTTGAAAATGGCTCCCTGGATCGGGCTACGTCGTGGTCACTACCAATTCCATGGCCCCCTTCTAGCTCATACGTCCAGTTACTCAAAGGTGTTTCTTATGCATTTTTATGCTTCCCTCATGAAATATGACAGAAGGTAGGTTTTGATGTCCAACTTTTGGCCATAAGTAGCTGAAAGGAGACGTGTAGCGACCTATGTCGTGACCACGACATCGGTTTGTGACAGGCCTTTTTGAAAATGGCTCCCTTGATCGGGCTACGTCGTGGTCACTACCAATTCCATGGCCCCCTGCTAGCACATACGATTTCCATCATAACTCTCTTACTATAACTCTGAATGAAAAAAAGTAATACTTTGTAAAGATAGCTCAATTATATCTCAAATCATATATATTATACATATTTACAATCCAAGTTATAGCCATTTGCAATTTTAAATAAAAACCATTTGCAATTTAGTCCCAATGAATAAAAAGAAAAGATTTAAAATTAGCTGTTAGTTGCGAGCTAATTATCATATATTAATCATCTACCATTTATTAGCTATCTGCTCCTAAAACCAGCTTAAGCAAACCCTAAGTGTAAGTGTGTGTTTTGTTTGGAAAAGGTTGGTGCGGATTCGAACATGTAATACTCCATTCGTTTCGTTCCTATCTGTCACCATTCAAAATAAAATCTGTTAAGATTCAATTCGTCATTTTTAATTTAGCAATATACAGAATTAAATATTACTTTTTCCCAATTTGACCCCTATCTTGATTTTAGAGATGTAACTAATGAAATTCTACGATATAGTAATTTGTATCAATATTTATATCAATTCAATTACATTCTTAATCTGTGTTTTAACCTTAAAAGACATATACAATGAAAATCGAGAGAGTACATAATCATTCCTGATCCGAGAATTAAGTGATGATTGAGATGAATTATTAGGTAATGTACCTGATGAGGGCAACTACCACTAGGGCAGTACTTTTGATCAATCATTATGGGATTTGCAACATTCCTCATGACGAGATTTCTAAATACAAGATTCCTCGCATATTCGACACCAGGCCTCGCCCACGATTTTCACACGGACGCCGTTTTGCATCTTTGTGAAGACTAAATTTGTTACTGTCACATTCTGTACACCCGCTTCGTTATAACTGTCTGCCAGACTTCCAATGCTAATAGAGGAACGTATAGGAACGTAACTCTAAGTTACATAGAGGAACGCACCTGATTCCATGTCCGGGCCCACATCCGATTTTCTCCATCCACACGTTCATCGACCCAGCGTCGATGGAGATACAGTCGTCCCCTATTTTAATTATGTTGTCCGTGACCGCAATTCCTATGGACGCACTAATGTGGATGCCATCCATATTAGTCTTCCACTTAGTGCTGTGATTTTCACATTCTGCAAATTTATGTTACTGCTGTGGCTAATGGAAATGTGAATTATCTGGCTATTGAATGACCTCAAACCTGTAACGTTCACGTTGTTGCACCATTCGAACGATAGTGACTGCAAGTGCCAAACAATGTACATATCACATTCATGAAAAACTATTTGTCAAGTTTAAAAATCGTAAAACCCCCCAAAAAATAAAACAAAATAAAACTTGGGCACTATCTAACGCAGTGTACTACATTAGGCGGATGTACAAAAGTTTTAATCTTACTTATAGTATCATGTTTGCTAGAAAAAGATCAAATGTAAGATATAATATAACTAGCAAAAGATTGAATCAAAAGTTTAATTATACAAATAGAAACATCATCTTCCACCCAAACAAATAAACAAATAGAAACCAACATCAACGACTAAGGTTAACCTAAGTTTTTTTTTTTTTTTTGTTGATGTGCCCAACCTTTTCAAGTAAGCACTTAAAATAAAAAGGCAAACACCTATGAACAATAGAACATCGATTCATGATATTGTAATGTACAGAAAAAACTCAAAACCTACAATGGTTAAAATTTCATACCATATTTGAGGGAGCCCTGTCGACTGCCTCCGATTTCTTCAAATTGTTAACTCAGGATAAGGCTAAATTCATGTTAAGCGATTTGTACAACTCATACGGCACAAGCATAAAAGCCGGCATAGACAATGTCCATCTGATTATAGGTATTCAATTACCACCAATACATGGTTCATATTTATGAGTAAAACCAAATGCATTCATAAAAGGTAATCGGCACAAAAACAAAATCATGTTTGCAAAATGTTGGTCAGTTATTTAAGTACTCAGAAAATTTAGATAATACAAAATTTCAAAAATCTAATTTCAACATGCATGTATGGATAAATCAATATTTATTTATGTGCATTTACATTTTGTTTATTACTATTCGTTTGTCATAATTCATTTAGCCACGACACGCTTACATTAATTACATGTGTAGTTGAATACTTCAATCGATCCTTAATTAAGAGTCTTATAATAAGATCGGCTATATCATACATATTATTAATATTGTATGATATCAATCAATAATTATACAGTCAATGAAAATTATATATTCAAGTTATGTTAATTAAAACTCAATTGTATAAAAGGATGCTATATTAGTTGTATCAGTGTTTTTATAAGTTTTTATTGTTTTTAAGAACCGAGGTAATATGCATTCCCAATGTGAAGATCGCCCATTTAATCCAAGAATTTATTTAAATAAATTCATTACTAGATTCTAGCATTATATCTTTAGCTTTGTTTCAATAGTAGTGTTTCATTACAATAATTTTCGGTTTGAAAATTATAGATATTATAACCATTTACTTCATAACGGAACCAAGTACGCATCGTATAGTTTCATATTGACTCAGTTTATTAATGGCACCCATATCTATCGACTCAATGCTTTCAATTAAATAGACTTAAAGTATGTTAAGCAAAAAAAAAAAAACTTTCGCACAACCTCTTGAGCCCACATAATAAGCCCAAGAAGTTGAGCCCATTAAGGATTCTCATCGCCTTGTCATCAGCCATGAATAATAATATTTCCCCTCATTTGTTTCCTTCCAGTTTCATTTTCACCTCACACTATCACCACCGTCTTATGACCACAAACTTTCATCAGGATCGATGAAAATCAAACCTTTAGATCACTACCAAATTCACACCATAGATAGTCAGTTTATTAAGGTTCCTAACTCCACCTTCGGATCGACGATCAGATCACTGGATTAATGTCAAAACTCCAACGAAGTATCTATTTGCTGCCAACTAAGCGATTGGCACCATCGAAGTTCGACAACTGATTTCTGGACAACCACTGGTCCATATATAATGTATAATATGAGGTGAAAATAAAACTTGAAAGAAACAAATGAGAGGTAACATTATTATCAATGGCTGATGACGAGGTGATTAGAATCCTTAGTGGGGTCAACCCCTTAGGCTTATTATGTGGGCTCATGAGGTTGGGTCAAAGTATTTTTTCTGTTTAACACACTTTAGGTCTATTTAATTGGAAGAACTGGGTTGATAAATTTGGGTGTCATTAAAAATTTGAGTCAACATGAAACTATACGATGCGTAGTTGACCCATTAAGAAATAAATGGATATAAATAAAAGTCTTGTTGAAGGAAAAACACAATTAGTGTGCCTTCGTCAATAAGTAACTGATGAAGGATAGTTTTGGTATTTGTTATCTTTATGTATTATGGAAACATGTAATTGATACCCTATATAAAGAGAGTCTTTGATGAATAAGAGAACCCTAATTTCTACCGTCTTCATCGTCTCTCCTTTGTGTCTCCTTCTATTATGCTTTTCCTTTTACATGTTATCAGCACGAAACTCTAACATATTGAGAGTAATCGAGAATAAGCCTCCATAACCAAATCAACATAATTTTCATAGGTAAAAAACCTAAATGCGCTGTAAATTTGAAATTCAGTTTCTCACGTTTCAACCGTTGGATCATGCTCAATGTTTTACAAAACCTCCAAGACCATTTGAATTACATTCTGAACAGTGGAGATTGGATTAGGAGATACGAGAAAATATATATAGATTTTCGAACAAAGCAGATTCTGTTTTCGAAATTTTCTGTGCAAAATTCTTCAAAACATGATTTCTTACAATAGGACCGTTGGATCAAGACAAATTTTGTATATGTTATTTCAAACATATACAGGTTCAATATGAACGGTGAAGATTTCAATATGAAATCTTAAGAATCCGATAATGAATTTCGAACAGAGCTGATCCTGTTTCTCGGAACTGTCTGCCCAGCTTATTTTAAAAATTCAATCACGGACAATCTAACCGTTGGATGAAGGTGGATTTTGGTTATATTATTAAAACATGTAGAGCTTGAATCTGTACGGTGGAGATCGGATTTGAAGCTTTGCATAACGCGAAACCTAAAAACCAGAATTAGGAAAGAATCATGACTTTCCTCCAAGGTAACTCGAATTACCCTATTATTTATTAAATGCAACTAATAAATATTTGGCAATATGTGTATATGGCATGGTATATATTATTGTGCATGCATATGTATATATTTTACCTATGATTATATGCATGTGATGTTATATGCAATATTGACAAACATGAAATTTTGTAATACTTTAATAATATTCATAGAGTACATAATATATTAGTATTCATGCTCTTATATGATTTCTAATTTAGAAATCATAAATAAAGTTATTTACATGATTAGATGAGAGATTGATCATGATTTTRCCAATATTTTTAGTTCATAATGAATTTCGATGAATTGATTGATTTCAATATATGTTGATCATGAATTTTAATGAATTGATAGATTCATGTTTGTTGATCATTTCGATGAATTGATAGATTCATGTATGTTGTAATTCTACTCAAGTTAATTTATAAGCAACTTTCAATATGTATCATTGATTGTACATTTACATATTTTCATGATAATCAAGTTCATGAACGATACAAAATTGTATAAATAAGTCTTGTAATAAAGTATATTCACATGATATCAAAGAAAGATTATGACATACTTCAAATTCATTATCTAAAGAAATTGATTAAACTAACTCAATCTAAATACAAATTAATATACTCAAAAGAAATTGAGTACTACCATCATTGGTTTGATGTGGAAACTAAAAGAACTATAATTCCACATTAATATCATCCAAACCCCTAATTGACAAAGAATCGTCAAACTTAGTCAAAGTCAATTCTCTAATGAACTTGAGAATTCGTTGACCCCAAATCTTATGTTGGAAGTATATTTAGTTACAAACTTTCAATGAACTTTGGGATGTGCTCCAAATGAGTATTTTGAGAATTTTATTCACTACTTCCAAGTCTAAGAATTCAGTGAAAAGAAATTTATTTGTTTGCTAAAAAGGGTTAATGACTTTGATATGTCGCGACTAAAACATTCTTACCATATGTGAAAAGGAAAGTCATTTTAAATGACAATAAGTATTGAGAGATACGATCCCACTCTATTATTTTCATTTGAGCAAACATACTAATGCACTTGTATAATATTAATTATGATAGTAAGTCATCGAAAGACATGACATTTTTCTTCATAATACCAATGTTAGACCTCCGGATAAAGAAATTTCGTGAGGATAACTAGGATCAATATGAATGGAAAATCCATACCTATGTGAAAAGAATGAACCACAAGGTAAAATATGTAAGAGTTCGTGATATTTATTGGTCGTGGTAGAAGTCATGGAGGTTCTCCCAATAACCTTGCTTGGTCAATGACTATCTCTATTTCGATTGATGAAATTTGTTTGTTTCTTATTTTAAAAAAGAACATGTGAAAGTATGATCAAACATTCATATTAGACTATTGTATTTGGTCTTAAGGTTTAATTTGAGTTAGATTTATGTGATGTGCCCTATTTTAAAGTAATTATTATTTTATTGGGCTTATTAGTAATATTTGGATTTCATTCCAAAGCATTGAATGTACTTGAGTTTATTTACCACACATTCACATACAAGGTTCAGGAGTAAACTAAGATATAATGTAACATATCTAACAAATAATATAAAATATTAGAATGAAAAGTATTTCGTTCAAATATCTCTGAAGAATGTGAGAATTTGTCGAGGAATTGAAAATTATTCATAGAATTATATTCTATGTGACAAAGTCTTGATGCCTAGTGGCACATTGATTAAAGTCATAAAAGCTCAATATGGACCAAGAGCGAAACGAACCTTGTTAAGTTTGATGATATTCACGTTGATGATTATCATTAAGAAGTGCATTATGAGAATGGAACTATACTTTTAATTTATGTGGAAGAAAGCACGTTTTAGAGTCAATCTAGTAATTTTACTTTACTACTTTTTGATTATTGAATCATCATATATGACCGACAAAGAACTTTTGGACACTGACTCATTCAAGTTTTGATACGATTGGCATGGACCCTTTGGTCTTCGTTATATAATGGTCCATATTATAAGAAATTAACATGGGCATCTTTTATTTTGAGTGAACACAAAATGAGATAGAAATCTGATGCACAGTATAGTGTTGAACTAATGTTATTCAATTATAGCTAGTGCATTCTAAAGTACTCGGAGCACTACATACATTCATATCTCAAAGATACATCACTCATTTTTTCAAAACTTGTTCATTAGCAAAATTGTATGATTGAGACCTGCATTTGCTAAAGATACAAAGTATAATATTTCATTCTTATAATTGATAATTGTTGATACATGTGGACATGACCATTCACAATGCGGATCATTCAAGTGTTTTTTTGGTCGATGCTTCGTCACGTATTGTCCATAAAATTATTGCATTTGCAAAACCTCTAGCACATTTAATATGATTTAGGACTCACCACCCTTATATAACACCCAAACTCATAATGCTAGAGGGTTTACATCAAAAGTACTTGATGTCTATTGCATTTTAATAAAGATCGATGTACTGGATCTTGTACCCTAATGTGCATATATAATAAGGTCTCAAAGAAGACACCATCAAAAGGATTATAGATGGTGACTAAGACAATATTTATGCGCACTCATTTGTCTTTGCACACACTACTGCAGAAACAGGATACGAAGGCGCATGATTAACGGCGGTTCTGCGGTTCCTTCGAAACCGCCGTTAATGTCATCTTATTCACGGCGGTTCAAATAGAACCGACGTTAAATCTACCGCAATAATTAATGTATGAAGTAATTAACGTCGGTTTTTTAGGAACCGTCGTGAATACTTGTTAATTC
>BMAC01000085.1:2070107-2094185 GCA_014905375.1 Phtheirospermum japonicum | reverse complement strand
TAAGACATTGCAACCATACTTAGTGGAGGTGTGGTTGAGGTCATGACTCCCAAAAGGAACAGGGAGAGGTCACTTGGTTCGATCAATACTCGCCAAAGGAATAAGAGGGCATGTATGGCACAACTTCAATTGATCATCAATGAAGATAATAACTCTCATGAGATTATCTCTGATTATGCTTATGTCCATGAATCATTACTGGAGGATGCTCCGAAGTTTAATAAGATTCCAGAGAATAAAGAAATCTCAATGTACAATGAGAGTTTATATAAGTTGATGGAAAGACTTTTCATACACATTGATGATATATACATTGTTTCTCAAAGAATCATAAAGCACAATAGTATCGAACCACGCTCTATTGAAATATCAATGTAGAGCAAATTGACCTAAATGTAATGAATCAATCCAGGTAGAACTAAACTCACTGACAACAAGGTAGGTATTTGGTTTGGTAGTGCTAACCTCACCAAGTGTAAAGCTTGTAGGACATAAACAAAGTTTTGTCAGAAAGCGTAATGAGAAAAATAAAGCCACGAGATGCAAATCTATACTTGAAGGACAAAGTTTCTCAAAACGCCCTGGAATTGACTATGGGGATATGTACTCCCCCATAATAAATGTTATAATTCCAAAGAACTAAGAATGCAGCTTATACCTGTAGTTACATCATATCTCTATGGGGATCATGATTTAGAGATATATACGAAAGTGCTTGCTGGCCTTTCATTTCCAAGGCAAGTGACTCTAAGCCACGGAGTACATTTGCAATTAAATCAAAACGCTCACTTTATGGATTGAAACAATCCAGGCAGATGTGGTATAACCGTCTAAGTGACTACTTGATTGGGAAAAGATAATCTAGGCTTTTGTGTATTTATAAAGAAAATAAGTTTCAAATTTGCGATTATAATTGTATATGTCGATGAAAGGAACATAATATACACTCTTAATGAAATAAGAGATATCGCAAGTTGTTTGGAATTTTAATTTGAGATAATGAACCATGAGAAAGCTCGGTCATGTTAAGGCTTTAAACTAAAACCGAGTTTGTGGAATACTAAATTCTACAGTTTGCATATATCCAAAAGATGATCAGGCAATTAAATATGGATAAGTGCAATATGTTAGCACTCCTATGATTGGTCAAAGTGAAAATATAAGGAAATATCAATTTCGTCAATGGAATAACGAAGAACTGGTGGGAGCTGAAATTCTCTACCTACGTACAATATGCGCATTATTGTACCATTACTAATACACTTGACCAAATATTACTTTCTCAAAATTGTTATCTTGATTTAACTCAATAAAGCTCAATGTCATTGGACTGGAATCAAAATGTAATTTGATACCTAAAAGAAACCATTGAAGCGAGTTTATTTTTCCCATTCATAAATATAATTTGGACTGCAGATGGTCTTGTAATCCCTATAGAAAATATTGAGTTTACTTCCTACTGTGAACACCAAATAGTATCGTTGATGTTGGTTACTCATTCGTCCATGTAAATAGATCATTATCATACATGCAGTAGTTCATGAGTATCTACGATAAATGTTATGATCATTCATATATCTAATGATAGTGGCTTGAACTCTATCACTGAAGAAAATGTGATAATACGAGTAATATCACCACAACTCTTCTAAAACACAACAACTATGAACTTTCTCAAGAATCAAGTAAATTGAGGAAGTGGAGACTTTTAAAGTTCTCTTGATAGATGTACATATCAGAGAGTGGTGTACACTTTAAGGAGAGTCTCAACATAGGTGTGTTGTACTCTTTTTCCTTAGACCAAGTTTTATTTTTCCCATTAGGTTTTGTTACTTGGCAAGGTTTTAACGAGGCAACAATGAAACACCATTTCACCCTTTAACTTGGCACAAGGGGGAGTGTTGAAGGAAAAACACAATTAGTGTGCCTTCGTCAATAAGTAACTGATGAAGGATAGTTTGGGTATTTGTTATCTTTATGTATTATGGAAACATGTAATTGATACCCTATATAAAGGGAGTCTTTGATGAATAAGAGAACCCTAATTTCTACCGTCTTCATCGTCTCTCCTTTGTGTCTCCTTCTATTATGCTTTTCCTTTTACAAGTCTCATAATATCTATAATTTTCGAACCGAGAATTATTATAATGAAACACTATTATTGAAACAAAGCAAAAAAAAAAAGATCTAGTAATAGAATTCATTTAAATAAATTATTGGATTAAATAGGAGGGCTTCACACCCTAGGTAAACACCGAGGGAATTCAAAATTCCTTAATGATACCAAGGGAATTTGAATGTCTCTCTGTTTTTAACCAAGGTTTTGAATACCCACAGTATATTTATTTTGTTTCTTTTTAATAATGAAATTAACGATCAATCAATATTTTTATAATTTTAAAGCCTAGAAAGCAACCATGTAATATCTTTAAAAAAATGATGAGATTACATTAATTACCTATGTAATTAAATAATCGACCGGTCCTTAATTAAGTGTCATATAACAAGATCAATCATATCATATATACTATTAATATTACATGACATATCAATCAATAAAAGTACAGTCAATGAGAATTAAATATTAACGTCATGTTAATTACATTTTAAGTGTATAAAATGACATTATATCAGTTATATTAATGTTATTAGACTTTTTAAATTTTAAAACAAGGGGAATATGCATTCCCTAAGTAAAAAAACCAAGGGAATTTAAAATCCATCAGTGATACCAAGGGAATTTGACAACCCTCACTTTTTTTACCGAGGGATATTGATTTCCTTCGGTGTTAATAAAAAATAAAAAATAATAAGATTATCAATCAATTAGTATTTCTTGTGATTCTAAAACATCGAAAGCAACCATGAAATATCTTTAAAAGGATAATGAGATTACATTAATAACTTATGCAGTTGAATTCGACCGATCTTTAATTAAGAGTAGTATAATAAGATCGATCGTATCATACATACTATAATATTAAATGATATATCAATCAATAAAATACAAATGATAGGGATTATATCACTAGTGCAGAAACTGCATATTCAGAAGGGTAATTCTGCCTATACAGAACGCCTTTCTGTACCTTCTATTGTGACATAGTTCTAAAAAGTCTGTACTTTCTAGAATGTTTTTTTTTTGCCCTTCTGGATTGGCAGACTTTCTAAAAGGGTAAAAAAAAGGCTATCTAAAAAATAAATTTTCTGTTCTAGAACGGTACCATCCCATGTTGATCCGCCACTTTCCAAAACGTGTTTTCGAAAATACCATTCTGGTATGTGACACATTCTAGAACGGTTTTTAGAAAAGACGTTCTGGAAAGTTTAACATTCCAGAAATTGTTTTCGAAAAACCGATCTGGAAATACTTTCTAGAACGGTATTTTCGAAAATAACGATCTGAAAAGTTGTACTTTCAAGAACGGTTATTAGAAAAGACGTTGTGGAAGTCCATTTTCTAGAACAGTTTTACAAAAGTTACCTTCTAGAAAGATTAAAAAAAATTAAAAACTTTTGAAATGAAAGCAGGAATACACCAAAATCACTAATAATAAATATTGTAATTATATTAATTGTATCACCAAAATTCGATAAAATCTAAGACACAACAAACAAAAACTAATATTAATACAATAATATTTTTTTATTCAACTATATGAATTCCCAAGAAAAAAAGAAAAACAGATAAAGTCTTCATAAAACCTTAAGATCTCCAGGTTCACCATCAACTATTGGCTCACCATCTTCATAAAATACCACTTCCTGTAGAATGAAAACGTAAGAACTTCTCGTAAGAAATCAACATATTACCACCTAACACAATCATTCCTTGTACTCGTACAAATTTTAATAATTAAGCCATCTATTTATTCGAAACTAAAAATTATCTATTTACTTCAAATTAACAAGAGAGCTTACTTGTCCATCCTACATTCCTTTCTCAATATCAATGGTGATAAAATCACCCTCCCGTTCATACTTAACATTAGGGCACTGTTCACAGACCTAGAAAGCCAACATATGAAAACTTTAATAGATGCAACTGTATTTGAGTAAACAAGGCAAGATGAAAACTGCCAATTCACAGTTGATGCAACTTAGTCGAGTTTCTTGTTATGAAAAACATACCTGCTCTGTCATCTGCTGAAACATCCCCGGACCAATTTTCTTGTGATAAACCAAAAAATAATCAACTAATTCTCAGAATTTGATAATAAACAATCTAACATCCGAAAGATATTCTAGTGGCAGGTACTACATTTCGTCATATTATACCTATCTCAAACTGAATGTATAATATATGTTGCATAAGCAAAATGTAGATAATGTTCACACTTAACAAATATTGACCGTATTATGCATTGTTGTGTGCGTCACCTGTCATGTGCACTTATCTGCTATTATGTCATCAATATTCAAATCCGAATTTCTGACACTTTATTACTCCGATGCAGATTATTCACAATCATCTCTGATAATATTTTAATTGGAATAATAATTAATTAATTAATTGGAATACCGGTACACATTTCTTTGGCAGAGTACAGTTTGTTGTGCTTATGAGTGATTTTCAGTTCTCTGAACTAGCAGAGCACATGTAGAGATTTCGACTTAATTAAATATTGGTTGATTTACATTTAACAAATATATTTTACACCAAACTCTTGAGAATATTTCTAAATACAATTTTCATCCTCGGACAAATACTAAGAATCACTTAAATTACTTAAGAGCATGGACACAAGCTACTAAAAAAGTGAAGGAAAAAAAGTGCTTCTCAGCTTCTAGCTAATCCTTTCAGAAAAGAATTAAAAGCCCTTTTAAAAAAAAAAGGAATTAATTCCCCAAATCATCAATCTAATCAGAGCATCAGAATTTCAGACCGATTCAAGCTACTATAGATATGTCAAGAACAAAAGTTCAGGATCCAAAATTCACAAATAAAAAAAATAACAATAATTTCATAACACAGCAAAATTAACAAATAATTTCTTTTTTAAAGAGTATTTTGTTTTTACCCTTTCGGCGAGATTGTGGCTATTTCTCGCCTGGCCTCTTCGTGCTCGAACGTGTATGTACTCTGGTTCCTTGGGCGGGGTGGGCCCTTTCCCATCCGGGTTACACGTCAAAGATGGGTTTTCATCGGCCTGTTGTTATGTAAAATCTTCAATTTTTGAATCCTAACAAGAAACAAAAATAATAGAAAGTTAACCACTCAAAGCCTGTCATAATATTTTATTAGCTCAATATGAATCTAAAAAAAATAAAATAGTGAATGGCCTAGTTCAATTTATGTCATAACATAGAGGAGTGAGGCAAACCAAAACGAGGATAATAACATGAAAAGCATATATAGAGATAAGACTTTATTATTTTTTTTTATCGACAAATAAAAATAGCAGAGAAAGGAATATACCACCAGAATTAGAAACCCCCTTTGAATAACGAGGAGCCTCCGTCGATGTCACTCCAAGTTTTCTAGCCAGATCGAACGGGGAAAACTCCAAGGGTCGTCGGCTCAGGGATCCCGATTCCTTTCACAGCAGATTCGGTAACTATTATTTTTCATGTTTATTGTATAAGAACTTTCCAGAAGCTTTCTTAACTTATTTACGAATTGATTACTTTCTTTTAAAGTTAAATGTATCCATTAGAGACGTGAGCATATCCAATTTTATTATTCAACATCGTGTGGGCTCTCCAATTGCAACACCTCCTCATCATCATCCATGAAATCCTCAAAAAGCGCAAGAGGGGCAATCTCACCATATCCCCAATTTCATCCTCCGTACACATCTCTCCCAAGTTTGGCTCCATCGCATTATCCGCATAAAAATTGAGAAAACTCGAATTCGCAAGATCCACATTAAGCTCCAACAGCAATACCCCAACATTCTTGTCTAAAGATTCATCGACTAGCACAGGGGAAGCGATCTCAACCAAATCTTCTATAACCTCCTCTTTACAAATATCTCCCAAATGATCTTCAAAGCTCGAACTCTCAACATCCAAGATGGGCTCAATCACATCTAGAACTGGCAGCTCCGATTGACTTGGAAGTTTATTTCTCTCGTCTACCCTTCTTGCTATAGAAGCCTCAGTTTGACCTAGCATCGTCTCCATATGCTTCATGAATTGCACATGTTCGTCCTGCCGACGAATGGTCTCAGCTTCTTGATCTTGCTGCCTCACAAAAAATTGATCGTCTTGATTAACTGGAATAGGTGGGGTGTATTTTTCATAGCTTGGGTAGTAGGGAATTGAGTCGGGAGGGGCATAATATTCATAGCTCGGATAATTCTGGATGGCGACAACCGTCTCCTATGGCTCATCATAAAATGATACTATGCATGCATTCGCCAAATGTCCTTGGGCTCCACAATGGTCACATACATCATTAGGTAAGTAGAACGCCCACATGAACCGATCGTATTCTTCCTCCCAAGTTTTCAAGGAATCAGGCTCTAATTCTCCCAACCATTTCCTTGCCCGATTCTTTAGTTTGAAAGGGAAAAGTCGCATCCTCACTTGATCTCTAGTAAGCCCGAGAAGAGGAGAACTCCGGGTGATGTCCTCGTACTTTTGGATGAAATTTAGCGGATCCTCGCTCCGAAGTCCATGAAAAACAGGGAGGTACTTTTGGTCGTACTCGTCAGGATAGTAATTCTTCATCGCGGTGCTTAATGGAATGGCCGGTCGAAGGGCACGACGCCAATTAAATGGTGGTATATCGTACGGGTAATATATTTTTTTTTATTTTTTTTTCCGATCGTTGAACCTTGGCTTCAAGAGATGTACCTTACATACACAACACTCAACACACAAGATTAAACGTACCAGTGGAAAATAATAAAAATAAACGAAAAGAAAAATCACAATCAAATATTAAAGATAAACGAAACAAATAAAAATATAAATAAAGGTCACGAAGAGCAAACACAAAAATCAAAACCTTTAGCCCTCCCCGGAAATGGCGCCAAAATCTTGATTCGGACTTTTGTGCACCTATTTTTATTTAAGATTGTCAAGCTTAAAAAGTTCGCCCGCAAGAGTACAAGATCACTTGTAGGTTGGCAGGTTCAAACCGAGTAAATATCTCGAGGAAGACTAGATTCGGAAGTTCGTTTTGTGTTTGTTTTCACGAATAAGAAAATAAGAATAACTAATTCTAAACATTTGGATTTAAATCGTTTATTAAAACTAAGAACTAAGAAATTAAAGTTTTGAAAAGATTTAAGAAAACAAGGATTCTAAAGCTTTGAATCGTCTCCATGACATCTTGGGAAAACCTAATTGATGGTTCTAAATGAATCTAGGCTCTAGACCCATAAGATCTAGGCCAACAAACTTTATCAATCTCAACATCACAATTCCAACATATTCAAGATCACAATTCATCATACATGCTTGGGAAGGGGTGGGGGGGTGGGTGGGGGGTGGGTGGGGTGGTGGTGTTTGAAAGATTGATTATTATAAATTAAACTATCAAATCAAGAATTTAAACTAATTAAGCAAAGGAAGATTGAAAGCTTACTAATTAACGGAGATAGTAACGTCGTCCAATCGAAGAAATCCGCGAATTAAAACTAAAGAACTATTCTACTTAATCTAAAAACTAGAAATTTAAAAATAAGAAATATGGAGAAGATGGAGAAGATTATCAAGAGAAATAGAGGAAAAAACTAAGGTTTGAGAAGGTATATATATGTTTACAAAGACTTGGAGCACATGTTAGGGTGAATAAACGCGTTTCTGGGCCGCTAACGGTCAGCCTAGCGGTATGGGTTACCGCTAGGTGCTACCGCTAACCTCTATGTTGCTCCTTAACGGTGGTGTAATGGTTTTGGCGCTGATACTGGGTAATCCAGTGTCGATTATCATACCTAGTGTCGGCTGTAACACTTCAAATTGAGGCCCGATTTCGCTAAAACTCCACTCGTAAGCCTACCCTCGACTATCTAAAAATCAAAATACCTGAAATAAACATAAAATTAATTAATTATGATTAAAATACGATAAATTAAGTTGGAGATAAGAAAATACAAAAATATGCTAAATCTATCAACTTATACCAAAATCAATAACAAAAACTAACTAAAATACTAACAAAAATCAAGACAAATTCGTGTTAATCAGCCCGCTGTCAGACTTGTTTCTCGGAGCAGCACTCCCTTCTTTTCTAAATTCTGCAATTAGATCAACAGAGCAATATTAACATCGGGAGATAATGGTTAAGTGATTAATCGAAATAATACCAACTTATGTGTCGATTCTCTAGGAAATGGCAAGGACCAGATTCGCCGGGAATAATATCGGCTGGTGGTGTGCCAGACAGCGAGAATCTTGGAGGCGATGGCGGTGGGACCCGGCACGCGGCGGTGGTCGCTGCGGTATAAAGACGAAGATCAACAGGCAGGTGAGGGCTCCGACGCCGGAGATATTGATAAGGTACTTGATGTTTCCGTACCACACGTCCTCCAAGGTTCCGTCTCCATCGCCGGAGGACGGAGGCGGGGAGAGAGTGGCGTTCGCATTAAACGGCAGCAATAACGAAGGTTCCATGGCGTTGACAAGAAAAGGGGACTCGAATCTGACTCTCATAATAGAAGGTTTGAGTTTGAGAAAGATAGAATTGGAATCCGCTCTTCATCTCTTCATCGGGAGGGGTTAGGGTTCTGGGGGAGAGATTTGAGATGGTGGTGATGGAGTGAAATATTATTTGAGGGAGGAAAAGGATAATTTTCTAAGTTTCTTGTTAAAATAATCTCATCTCTGTATCAGGAGTAAATCCAAAAGGGTTTTCACAATACCGTTCTGGAAAGAAAAAATATGGGCGGTAAAATTTTTTTATTTACGCGGCATTTAATTGGAAAAGACTTTCGAGAATGGTCTTATTAAAACCATTCTGGATTGACGTATATTCCAGAACGATATTCAAATAACGTTCTGGAATGTACACATTCCAGAACGTAATTCGAATACCGTTCTGGATCGACTCATAATCCAAAACGGTTTTTCCATAACCGTGCCGGAATATCTACTTTCTAGAACGGTATTGTAAAACCGTATTGGAAAATCATCTATCCAGAAGGGTAATTTCAAATACCGTTCTAGAAAGTTTAATCCAGAACAGTATTTTAAATACCCTTCTGGATGCACCAGGATGTCTGTTCTAGAATGCAGTTTCTACACTAGTGTATATTAACATCATGTTAATTACATTTTAAGTGTATAAAAAGATATTATATTAGTTATATTAAAATTACTACATTTTTTAAAGCCTTGGGAATTCAAGATCCCTTGGTGACACCGAAGGAATTTGACAGTCCTTTGGTATTACCGAGTGGTATTGAATGTTGAATAAACTTTAAATGGCTTTTAATGAGTTTTAGATTTAGAAGTTAAAAGACCAAGTGTTAGTGTAATTGAAAGGCCAAGAGTTTGTGTAGATGAAATACCAAGAGTTTGTGTAGATGAAAGGCCAAAGGATTCTTAGTATCTATATAAAGGGCTTGTTGTTTCATTTGAAGATGTAAGAGAGAAAATATAAAATGATAATTTGATAAAAAGAAAGAGCTGATAAGGATTGTGTCTCCCTTCCATCCACTAAAATATATATCATATTATTCTCAAATTGGTATCAGAGCCAATGGCGAATGTGACGGGTCAAATGTCGCTACCTCGACTAACGAAGGCAGACTACGAGAACTGGATCATTCAAATGAAATCTCTTCTCGGATCTCAAGATGCGTGGGAGGTCATCGGAGAAGGTTTGGAAGAACCAACAAATACCACGAGATATACGGAGGCTCAAAATAAGGCGTTGAACGTGGCATGATCGAAGGATAAGGCGGCACTATACATGTTGTTCCAAGCCATCGACGAGTCAGGATTTGAGAAGATTATTGGTGCAACTACATCAAAAAGAAGCGTGGGACACTTTAGAAATAGTGTTCAAAGGAGCCGACCGAGTCAAACAAGTGCGTCTCCAAACTCTTCATGGTGAGTTAGAGAGCATGAAGATGAAGGAGTCATAAATTGTATCTGACTACATCACGCGTGTATAAACTGTGGTGAACCAACTCAATCATAATGGTGAAACATTAAACGATGCTCGGGTTGTGAAGAAGATTTTGAGATCATTAACCGACAGTTTTGAGAATGCTGTGTGCATGATAGAAGAGTCAAAGGACCTTGTGATGCTCACAGTCGATGAGCTTACCGGTTCTCTTAAGGCACACGAGCAACAAAAGAAGAAGAAGAACAAGTCGCTTGAGGAAAAGTTACAAGCCAAGGTGTCTATCAAAGACGAAAAGGTACTCTATACTCAAAACTTTCATGGTAGAAGGCACGGTCGTGGAGGTCGCAACAATATTCGTGGTGGTGGAGGCCGCGGTCGAGGTGGATACCATGAGGAGAAAGGGAAGTCAAGTAAACAAAATTGGCGAGGTAGAGGACGTGGTCGTGGAAGAGGCAGCCAGTCAAATCACTCAAAAGATGAGTGCCACAACTACGACAAACATGGACACTACGCAAAAGAATGCAAATAAAATATCGAGTGCTATAATTGCGTTAAGTTTGGGCACTACGAAAATGAGTGCTATTTCGTAAAAAAGGTAGAATAAAATGTTAATTTATTCGTGGAAGAGGAGACAAGAGAAGATGGCGTTCTCATGATGGCTTACAAAAAATACCATTTCTGACAGTGACACGGTGTGGTATCTCGATACTGGCGCTAGCAACCACATGTGCAGGCATAAGCACCTATTCAAGGAGATGCGAGAGGCTGAAGATGGACACATGTTGTTCGAAGATGCGTCAAAGATCCAAGTAAAAGGCCAAGGTATGGTTCACTATTTGTAAAAATATGGTACGAAAGGTTCAATAGAGGATGTTTATTACATACCTGATCTTAAGAGCAATATTCTGAGTATGGGGCAACTCATGGAGAAGGGATACTCGGTATTCATGAAAAATCGGGTACTACAATAAAAAGACAATCGAGGGCGCTTGGTAGCACGAGTCGAAATGGCCAAAAATCGCATGTGCAAACTGAATTTGAGAAGGGTGCGAGAAAAGTGTTTGCGAGTCAATGTAGAAGACAAGGCGTCTCTTTGGCATCTTCGCTTTGGTCATCTTCATCATGGTGGTATAAAAAAGTTAGCAAAGAAGAACATGGTGCACGGGCTGCCAGATATGGATTATGAGGGCAAATTTTGTGAAGAATGTATGTTTGGCAAGCAAGCGAGAACCTCGTTTCAAAAGAAGGCAGAATATCAAGCTAAATACACTCTCGAGTTGATTCATACCGACATATGTGGACCGATCACTCCTGAGTCTTTCAGCAGTAAAAGGTACTTCATTTCCTTTATCGATGATTTCTCAAGAAAAACTTGGGTTTATTTTTTGAAAGAAAAATCTGAAGCATTCGAGATGTTATAGAAATTCAAAGGGATGGTGGAGAAGGTGATGGTGATGGTGAGTCGTGATGTGCGAGTAAACGATAAGCAAGTGAGTGGGACTGGAACAATTCAACGGAGGTTATCATTGAAGTTGAAGAATCATCCATCGTTGCACCAACATATTCACCAACAAACCTTAAAACTACCGATGATGAAGACGAGCCAAGACAACCAAGGATGCGAAGCATGCAAGATTTGTACGATTCAACAAGTGAGGCGCATTTAATTTGTGTTTTGGTGGATTCCAAAACAATTGAATTTGAGGAAGCGATACAAGATGAGAAGTGGCAAGCAACCATGAATGAAGAAATAAAAGCAATCGAGCGAAACCGAACTTGGGAGCTGGTTGAATTTCCAAATTGAAGTCAATCCATTGGAGTAAAATGGGTATACAAAAAGAAGATGAATGCTCAAGGCGAGATAGAGCGGTACAAGGCAAGGTTAGTTGCAAGAGGCTATCGACAAAAGGCGGGGATAGACTAGGATGAAGTCTTTGCACCGGTTACAAGAATGGAGATGATTCAACTTCTCATTGCTCATGCAGATAAATTCAAATGGAGAATTCTTCAAATGGATGTCAAGTCAGCTTTTTTGAATAGCGTACTAGAAGAAGAGGTGTACATAGAGCAACCACCCGGGTGCATGAAAATTGGGAAGAAAAGAAGGTGCCGAAATTGAATAAGGCACTTTATAGACTGAAAAAAGCACATAGAGCTTGGACCCGCATCGACACTTACTTCAAGAAGAATGGGTTACTCAATGCCCATACGAACATGCTCTATGCGTGAAAAAGAATAATGGTAATTTGCTCCTTGTCGCTCATTATGTTGATGACCTCATCTTTATGGGGAACAATGGTGAACTGATAGAGGAGTTTAAAAGAGCGATGACTCGGGAGTTCGAGATGACGGGCTTGGGCTTAATGAAGTACTTCCTTGGTTTGGAGGTTAGATGCTTTCATAAATCAATAAGTAAGCACATGCAATTTTTGAAAAATTAAAGAAAAAAAATGAAAAATAGGAAAAAGTCGGCTATCGGAATCGAACCGATGACCATCGCATTACAAATGCGATACTCTAACCATTTTTAATGCTTATGTAGAACGAATCGGTTCCTGGCTAATCAAATGACTATAGATCGAACCTATCCCATTTTTATAGTACATTGGTTGGCTGCTCACGGCCTAGCTTATTCTTTTTTAGAATTCATTTCATTCTTCTTTTTATTTTACAGAATAAACCTAAACTTAAAAGTGGCTCTATTTCTTTATATTCCATCCATATCTCAATTCCATTCATTTAATAAGCCTGGATGCTAATGGGCATTCACCTGGTCCGGCGCATAAAGTGACGCCCGGGCGAGGGCCTTGCACGAAACCAAATCGCCCCCCGCCCGATCAAGTACCAGTTGTTTCGTCGGAATTCTGGCAAAGACCAAGAAGTATCCATTCTTAATACAAAGAAACCACCGGCAGGAAACTCAAAGGCCAACCCAAGATCTGAATCGCAAGAATGGATAAGTCCTCCATTGAATTGAATAGGGTGAGAAAGACTGGTTCGGAAATGGCCGGATTAGCAGGAGGAAGGTTATCCGATCCGATCAACTGCCTAAGCCGTAGCGCGCGGAGTCCGTCCGAAAGTGTTTCTTACTATGCGGTATTTGTGTAAATAGGTATAATCCATGAAATCATAGAAACGATCAAAATAAAAGAAGTGACAATAATAAATATACGAAAGAAGTCTTTTCAGTGCATTAATCTTGATATGACAATAGATGGCACTTTACAGCGGACTTTGTTCGACACTATCCATCTATTGTACAGGATGTTCTCGGACTTTTTATTCCATCCGAATCATGCGGGGCTTATTTATTGAAAAAGGGGGAGGTTTGGAATCGGGTTAACCAAAGAAGTTTATTCCATGAGTTTTGTAGCTGAGTACAGACATTTTTTTCCTCCCCACATGGATAAAAGTAGATAACGGGAATTAATTCTAACTCCCACACGAGGAAAAAAAGTAAACGTAAGAGGAGTTTATCACAAAGATATATTTTTAACTCGTAAAGCTTATGATTCCTCAACAATGTTTTATACTTATTACCACGATGAGCAAGTTGCTGGCTTTTCATCAGCCGTTGCGGGGGCTAGAGTCGTCTTCTTGCTCTTGTTGAATGTGAAGTTGGGGGGGAACAAGCACACTTGGAGAGCGCAGTACAACGGAGAGTTGTATGCTGCGTTTACGCCTTTGTTTTTTCTCTTTTTAATGCCTTTTTCTTTTTCTTTTTTTGCTTCTTTTTCTTTCTTTCTTTCTTTTTTTTATTTTATAGTTTTTGCTGCATTTTTTTTTTCTTTTCAAAACTGTCACACGTGTCTTTTAATTACATATTCATTCGCCCAAAATGATAAAATTTCGTTTTCTTAATTTATTTATTTTTTGCGTCTTTGGAAACAGATTTTATAAGAGACGTTATCTTACATTTTTAGCATAGTTATTTTTGCATTTCTTTAAAGAAATTTCATACGAAAGGCTATCTTAAATGTTGTTTTATAGTGCAGTGGGAGTTTTTCAAGTAAATGATGATATTACTCCCCTTCTTCTTGAGTTTTGTTTTTTTATTTTGCAAATTTTTTTATTTAAAAATGATATTTGCATATCTTTTAATGTTATAAAATTTCTATAATATTAAAATTTGATCAAAGTTCTTAATTTATAAATCTTACTTGGTCATAAATTCCTCTGTAATTACTATACTTATTTTAAAAAGCAGTTCACACATGAAAATATTCGGTTCGTCCGAATGCTCCTTCATTTGAGAAAGTTGTAATAAAATTTCATATAATTTTTTTAATCATTTGTTTTTCATTTTAATTTACTGAATTACTTTAAGTTTCATATAACACATTTTATTTAATAGATAAATCTGATTAAGAATATGATTATTGCTGATTTTGGTTTATAATAAAGGTGATGACTGACATAGCACTTTATATCTATATCTAATTGTATGTTTGAATTTTCTAAATAATATTGCACTTTAATTAATTTATTATTTTTTGTTTGTAGAAGAGTTGAATTTGCAGTTATGAAATTGTGCAAATGGATTATAATCTGTGATGGAATTAAATATTGATTAATTGGTTAATCTGTGGTTTTGTTTGTTTGTTAATTCAGAGAATAAGAATCACAATTTGATTCATGTTTTTTAATAGATACGTGGACTCATTTCTAGCATAGTTATTTTTTGGTCTAATCCACCCTATTATACTAATTTAATGTACAACTAGAAATCTACGCTTACACGTGGCTCTCTAAGAAAAATCTTTTCGTATGTGTCTGTGGTTATTTATTTTTTCTTATATTTTTCATCCTATTTTATTGGGTCTCTCATTTTCTCTCTCCCCTATTCACAACTCTTATTTATTTATTTATAATTTTAACTTGCTCACTCATGTCAGTTCCCTGTTATCTTTTCATCTCTCACTTTCTTTCTGCCCTATTTATTATCACAATTTTCATTAGAATTTTAACTTGCACTTTTCTCGCATCCAATATTATAAATGTGTTTAAATAATTTTTTACACCAGTTTTTTATTTATATTATGTTATTGACTGACTTTTATTAATATTTGTGTGTTTAAATAATTATTTAACACCAATTTTTTTTATCTTTTGCAAAATTTAAAAAATTAACTTTTTTATCTCTTGCAAAATTTAAAAAATTAACTTTTTTTTTCTTTCTGTTGTTAGATACCACGGTCTTTTTGACTAATAAAAAAAATTTAATGTGTGTAAATAATTATTTGACACCAATTTTTTTATCGAGCAAATTTGATTGATAAGAAAAAATTAACTTTCATAAAAAAAATATTTTTCATTAATACATAATTATTTCACACCAATTATTTTGCTTGGGGGAGATTTTTCTTGTGCGGGAAGATTGATCTGATAACCAATTATTAAGATTGATCTGATAAGAAAATATTAATTTTCATTAATACATGCATTTAAGTAATTATTTCACACCAATTTCTTAATTTAAATAATTATTTGTAATAATTTTTTTATTTATACTATCTAATTAACTTGTGTTTATATATAAATAATGTAGCAACAATGGTTTTTACATACCATTTTTTAATTTATATTATTTGATCTGGTCCTAATCAATTTGACTTCTTGTTCCTATATATTTATTATATACTATTATTAGAGAGTTCTATATTATTTGTCGTTTTTTTTCTTATTGTATTTTATGTATTGTAATTTTTCTTTTGATATTTGTTAAAACTTATACTTTGGTTGTTGAGATAATATATTAAGTTATATCTTTGAGAAAAAGTTAATTATTTTTATATTAAAACAACTCAAAAATTATATACAATAATTCTCTTAATATATAATAACGTGTTCAAATAACTCATGTAATAAACAATAATTCTCTTAATATTATAAAACTAATAACGTGTTCAAATAACTCACATAATAAACAATAATTCTCTTAATATTATAAAACGTGTTAAAATAACTCACGTAATAAACAATGATATTACGCTACGGATGTTGGGATCAAAATGCAACGTGTAGCGTTAAAACACTGGTATTTACTCATACTATCTATACTAGTTTTATTTTATTTTTTTTACCTTATATCTTTATCCTTGTCAATCAAAAAAGATTCAACATATGAACTTTGGTTTTGATTTATGATTATAATTTTTTTTATATGTTTATGATTGAATTGAGATATCAAATGGAATTTTATAAGCTACCTGAATCATTAATTTTTAAAATAATAAAAAAACATTCCCAATGTAGCCGAATCATTTGTATTTGGTAAAATTAATAATTTAAATCATCCATATTAATAAGCAGATCACTCAAAGTAGGAAATTTTATAAAAAATATATAAATTATTTAATGTATATAATAAATAAATTATTTAATGTATATAATTCAACGTACAACGATCAATATCATTCTATATAAATACCATCCTACCACCTAATTAAAAATAAATAATAAATAAACCTATAATTTCAATTCCTCTTCCTTATTCCCAACAAAAAATAAAATTAACGATTTATTTCCCTCCCTCTCCTCTATTTCTAACATAAAAACAGAATCAACACATATCTAAAAAGATTTATTTGAATAAAATAACGTATTCCTAATTCAACAGCCAAATATATAAATAGGTAAATAATTGTTAAAAAATATTTGAATAAAATAACGTATTCCTAATTCAACAGCCAAATATATAAATAGGTAAATAATTGTTAAAAAATTCAAAGATCTTCAAATATCTTGAGGTTTAATATATTAAAATGTTCATCCTAAATAAATATATTATTCCCAATTTCCTTATTCTAATAGAAATTAGACTATAACGGATCTAAAAGATCTATCTCCGACAAATAAGGAAATAATTGATAAAAAAAAAAAATTGAGATTGAATATAATAAAATAATCATCCTAAATCCGTCTATAATACTAATTCAAAGAACAAATACGACTGTCCGACGTGGATCTCCGTGTGTTTTTCTTATTTATTTATTATTTTTGCATTTTTTTCTCCTTTCTCTATTTTAGGGTTGTTTATTTCCTCCCTCTTATTCTCCACCTCAAAGAAAACTATATTTATTTGAAACAAAAACCTTTCATTTTAGTAGCGAAAAAAATAAACTATATTTATTTGAAACAAAAACCTTCCATTTTAGTAGCGAAAAAAAATCAATCTAGTGAGTGTATAGATTAGATTGTTTATTTCCTCTCTTATTCCCCACTTCAAAGAAAACTATATTTATTTGAAACAAAAACCTCCCATTTTAGTAGAAAAAAATAATTTCAATCTATTGAGTGTCATACGATAGATTAGATTAGATGTGATTATTTTCTCTCTCTCATTCTCCATGTAAAAGAGAACTTTTACAAATCTAATCTTATCCTTATCTTTTATTAATATCTTTCACATATAGTTTTAGGAAAAAGTCTATATACTTCTCTATTTGTTTTTATTTTTCACAAATAAAATATTTGTCTTTTTGAAATATCATTTGGTGTAGTATTAAAATTATATTTTATCACATTAATATTATACAAATACAAGAGATAATACTCAGTTTCGTCCAATTTTAAGAAATTGTCAGCTTTATGATTCAATGTCAAGAGTAAAAGTAGAAAATGATTGAAAATATTTATTATGACAAAGACGATAGATATGTAAATAGAGTTAATAATTTACTTTAAAAAAAAAATAGTAAATTAAATAATATATTTTTATTTATTATTATTATTATTTATTCATTTTTAAAACTTTTATGTATTTTTAATACACTCAATATTATAATATATAGGTATATATACATGTTATATATATACCCGTGTGTTAACACGGGTATTACGCTAGTTACATATGAAAAGCTATCTTAAGTACCGTTTTTAGCGCATTGGGTGTTTGTCGAGTAAACGACAATACGGCGTGCCTTCTTCTTGAGTTTTGATTTTTCAATTTTATTTCTTATTTAGAAATGATATTTGCATATCTTTTGACGTTATAGAAATACGAAATCCCTATAACATTAAAAGTTGATAGTTGTTCTTAATTTATAAATCTTACTCGTAATATTTTCTCTATAATTACTACATCTATCTTAAAAAGCAGTCCGCACACAAAAACATTCGAGTCGTTGGAATGTTTCTTCATTTGTAAATCAAGGTTCAAAATTATTTGTTTCTAATTGTTCACTCTTTTCAATTTTCTCTATTTAATTTGTCGGTTTTTTTTTCAATTTTTTATATTAATTCCGCAATATCTGATCGTATTCTCTAATTGTTCAATTTTTCTTAGTTCACCCTTTTTGGTTCAAGTTTCTGTTTAATTTTTTATACTAATTCTATAATTTCAATTTACCTATTTCATTTTTATTTTCATAATTCTCGGCATTGATTTCATACTTTAATTTCTGATTTTACTATATAATTGTTCAATTTGTTCAATTCCTCTTTTTGTCCAGTTTTTTATATTAATGTCTTAGTTTCTGATTGTATTCTAGGTTTGGATACTCTTCCCTTCAAGGTAAATTTACATTTTCTTCTACAATCGACAAATAAATTTAAATGCATAGAAGAAAACAAAAATCGTGCACCGCAATTATATAATTGGATTTTATTTTATATATTGCATTAAACAAATTAAGGAAATGTACCCGAACCCTTCACCGGCAGAGCTTGGTAACTTTTGTTTCTTGATTTACTTCAGAAATCTACTCCGGGGTTGAACGAGGATGAGTCGGCAGAGCTTGGTTTTGTTCCTCCCGACTACTCGAGCCCTGTTTATGTTCTTGACAAGGCAGTGTGCAAAGACGATTCGCCTTCTCCTGTAAAGTATGTTGGGAAGATCCAGTCGGCTTCAGTAAATTGAACTTTTCAGCGTCTTTCAATCGCCTCCGCTAGTTCTCGAAGAGATTCTCTATTTCGCATCATCTTTCTCCAATGAAAATCAAGAGTAAATGGCCTTCTCAATTTTTCTTGATTTATTTTTGTTTGAATTTGTTATTTATTTTGTTTTTTTTAATATTCCAGGTTTGTGATAGTAGGAGGTGGAAATGCAGCTGGTTATGTAGCTCGGACATTCGTGGAGCATGGTTTGGACGATGGAAAGCTTTGTATTGTTTCAAAAGAGGTAACTCATTGTTTTTATTTTCAGTTATTAGATAATGAGATTGTGCACAAATTTTTGAGAAATAAACTTTAAACTTACAAATGGGTAAATTGATCGATTATACAGATGTTTTACGTGTTCAAACTGATTGTGGATCTAGTAAAAGAATCGTAATTGTGTTCCGTGTGTGGTCGTTGGGCATCTGTGTATGTAATTAATTTGGTAATTGCGAATGAGCCTAAATATACTGGATCTAAATTCTCTAATCTGTTTGTGTGATGTTTTATGCTGGTTGTGCTTAAATAACTTAGTTTGTCTTCATATACAGACTTACGCTCCTTATGAGCGTCCGACATTGACAAAAGGTTACTTGTTCCCTTTGGATAAAAAGGTTGTTTGTGGGTGCAATTTAGCAGCTAATCATATTTATATCATTTGAATATATCTGAATTTTTTGATACTTTTTTTTTCAAAATTCTCGATTGATTGCAATTATTTTACAATCAAGTTCAACATTTCTGTTTTTGATGTCCTCATCCATTTACTGTTTAATTATTTTAGTTTTTATTTTTCCCCTATATTTTAGTAACAAGTGCATCAGTTCTTGTCAACTTTCCTGATGCTCTATTCTTGATAATTGCACTTCGCTACCTGTCTCTGGATTTTGATATGCGAAGGAAATTTTCAACTTACAAAGGCAAGCAAACATCGACAAACAGTTCCAAAACAAAACCCGTTGAGGGACTTAGATTTCCGGCTGAAAGGTCCGATTGGAAACGTAAGGTGAATTCCCTTGTTGCGGAGGTTGCAATCGACCAATTCACCAGATATATTGTCGCAGAGTGGGTGACCCATCTTTGGTACTCAAGCGTAACTCCTGATAGACAAGGCCCGTAAGAGATTGTACTGGTCATGAATGGTGTAATGGGAGAGATCTCAAGTCGCATGAGAAATATTAATGTGATAGATCTTTTCTCAAGGTTTCATTTTCAGATATTTTATACGTTAACAATTTCTCGCTCAAGATAAGCTCTTAATAATGGCATTTTAAAGTGATATTACGTTTGGTGTCGTGCAGGGATATTATCAATCTAGTAAATCATCAGCTGGAGCTTTTTCGTGCAAGTAAGATGAAGATTAAGAAGCATCAATCAAGACTTTTGACCTTTGAAGAGCGAGACAACGAATTAAAATCTGTTCTGGCTGCCGAGAACAAATTGCATCCCATTTATTTTCTTCTGAAGCCGAGCATAAGGTCGTCTCTCTTTTGGGTTTTCTTTCTTTGCTATTTAACTATTATCAACAGAAAAACATAGTTTCCATTATTGATAATTTCGTTAATTCTGGATCATGGCAGGTTCTTCAGCATGTTATGAATGGCCTTATTTCACTGACATTTAAGCCAGAGGTTCTTCTATATTCATGTTAAGATGCTCTATTTTCATTTTGGTTATGTTGGTATTAAGTTTGTGATTATCTTTCTTTTAATGAGTTTTGGTGTATTTGCTGGTTAATTAGGTATTATTGATGATTTTAATGTATTTAATGAGTCTTGGTATATTTGTTGGTTAATCAGGCATTATTGATGATTTTGTTATATTTGTTGGCACCTGCTTTCTTTTATTATTATTATTTTTTACTACTTTCTATAACGGTTCTACAAAAAGTCGTTCTAGAAATACACTATCTAGAACGGGTTTATAAAAAGTTGTTCTAAAAAGTCACATTAATCTAGAACGTCTTTTCAAAATCCGTTCAAGATATCATACTTTCTATAACGTCTTTTTCAAAACCCGTTCTAGATATCGTACTTTCTAGAACGCCTTTATAAACCCACTCTAGATATTGTACTTTCTAGAACGTCTTTTCAAACCCGTTCTAGATATCGTACTTTCTAGAACGCCTTTTCAAAACCCGTTCTGGAAAGTTTATATTCTAGAACGTCTATCTCGTATAGGCGTTCTAGAAAGTTTTTTTTCTAGAACGTCAGTTTGTACAAGCGTTCTAGAAATTATACATTCTAGAATGTCTTTTTCGTAACCATTCTAAAAAGTCTGACATTCTAGAATGCCTTAGATAACCGTTCTAGAAAGTCAGACTTTCTAGAACAACTCCATATAAAACGCCTCACATAACCGTTCTAGATTTACTGAAACAGAGCGTTCTAGATTGTTGTTTCTGCACTAGTGTCACATCTTTCAACAAACAAAAAAACCATATATTATACTCAAAATCCCAAACCGTAGGTAGGACCTCATGATTTTCAACTAACAATGTACATCCCTAACTCCAATAATTAAAAAAGATATTTTTTTAATACATTATGGGTGTCAAACTTCAATTTCATAAATTTAAAACAAATTACCATAACCTGGATTATTACGGCCGTCAACACCCTTCTCGTGAAATTTTCAACCCATTGCACTTGATTAATTATTGCTTTTTTCATTTTCTATCACCTTTCTTTTTGGGTTTTCTGGGATTTTATAAGTTTTTAAGAATAAAATAGAGAGGTTTTTGATTTCTAACCCTAGATTTCAGAATTGGGGATCGACAAATGACGTTTTATTTTCAAACTAACAAGACTTAGAGCTTGATGAAAATCCTGCCCCTTTCAGCTTTTTTATAAAAACCCAGAAATGCCCCTGTGAAGACCGGATGACGTAGAATAAAAACACAAAAAAAGTAGTGTTGGGGGTAAAATGCAATTTGCGCATAGTTCATATGGTGGTTTGTCCTCAAAATAAAGTTCATATGGTAAACTGTAAAAATCGCAATAGTTTGGGGGGCAAAAAGTTTTTCCCTTGATGCATTCCATAGATAGGAAAACTGAGGGAATTCAGAATCCCTTGATGATACCAATGTAATTTGACTGTCCATAGATTTTTAAACAAGGGATTTTGAATTCCCTCTGTATTTTCTAATTAAAAAAATAAAAAAATAATGATATTATCGATCAATTAGTGTTTTTTTTTTATTTTAAAACATGGAAAGCAACCGTGTAATATCTTTAAAGAATAATGATATTAGATTAATTACATATGTGGTTAAATTTGATCGATCCTTAATTAAGAGTTGTATAATGAGATCGATTATCATATATACTTAATATTACATGATATATCAATCAATAAAAATACAGTCGATGTGAGTTATATATTAACTTCATGTTAATTATATTTGAAGTGTATAAAATAACATTATATCAGTTATATTAATGTTATTAAACTTCTATTTATAAAAACCGAGGGAATTCCAAATCCTTCGGTGAGACTGAGGAGATTTGACGGTTCTCGGTCTTTAAACGTCGGATTATTAATTCCCTCAGTATCCTTCAATTTTTTTGTCTTTTTTTTTTCAATTATTTATTTTTTAATTATAATATTCACTTTACCGAGGAATAGATTCTCTTGGTATAAAAGTCAATAAGTATTACCTTATTCTTTCACTAGGGAATAGTGGCGGCAAATATTGGTGCCGATATTATGAGAGACTCAACAATGTATTATTTACCCAGGGATAAAACCCCTCAGTATTTCCCTCGTTCGCAAATTCGCTTGCTATATCCCTTGCTATTCATCGAGGGATCATTACCCTCGGCAAAATCCCTATATTCTCTCGTTCTTTCATTGGGGAATAGCAGCGGTAAATATTTATGCCGATATTTTTAGTGACTCGCCAAGGGATTATTTACCTAGATAAAACCCCTCGGTATTCACTCGTTCACAAAATTGCTTGTTATATCCCTTGATATTCATCCATGGATCATAATCCTAAATAAAATCCCTTACTAATTCGCTTTCTTTATAGTACTGGTGTTCGATTTACTCGAAGGACGGGGAGGGTTATGGTGAATTCAATCTATTATGAGCACATTGGCGAGGCACATGGATAGGTATATGTGATAAATATACGAATCTCACATTAAATATTACATTACCAAATGAATGATTACGTGAGGTAATCTTAATTAATTTGGAATTGATTTCATAACAAATTCGTCACATGTTACATTTGTTCGAACTCATGCATGTGGTTTTTACATATTGGATGATTACAAACTAATACAAATTAATCACATGGTTTTGTCTAGCATATTATTTATTGTATATTGGTACATCGGGATATTATTTTAATTATACTATTGTTGTGCACTTGATCAAAAGACTAGAATTTTGGATAAAATATTATAATTATTATTGTAGGAGAGCGATATATTCAGCGTTATTTCTATATTATTTCTATATGTACGTCTTTCCTTTGTTCCGCAAGTATCAAGAGATTGCGGAAATCAATTTTGGGGAAGACGAACTTTGCGACGAACCAGGTGCAAATTGGGATAACCCTTTTGAAAGAATTATCGAATACGGAGAAATTAAATTTACCTATTTGTTAATGTTGTTGACACCCTAATCTAGGTGTCAATCAGCTGTAACTCCGGATGACATGTGTCATCTAACAATAAGTTCGGTTTATTAGTTGGTAGGTTCTAATGCGTCGTACTATTTGGTTACCAAAGTGAGATTTTTTAGTTGGGTATAAATAAGGACTTTTTTTTCTTGATTTTTCATGCACACAACTTTCATCTCATTTTATTCACCCCTTTCTCGCATCCAGAATAATAAAAAAATTATTATCCTTCAGCAATTCTTTCTATATTGATGAGTCATTCGAAATTTTGTTAATATTGGCTGAAATGGGGTTTCGTTATATGATTTTAGTTTTAGATCTTCAAACACTATAAATCTTTAAAAAAATTACAGATCTGAATTCTTTCTCAAATTTTCGAACACTATTATTAGTTTTGCATATCTTCAAATTTTTGGTTTTTTTTTTCTTCGTAATATCAATTCTCAATTTTTCTTTGCTTGATTATTTTTTCAGATCTTCACACACTGTTGTAGATCGGATCTTTAATAATATGTGATGTGTACTGTGTTTATTTATATATATA
>BMAC01000085.1:2005264-2068587 GCA_014905375.1 Phtheirospermum japonicum | reverse complement strand
ATATATATCAACGTTTACAAAGAGCATTCTTTAGGAAAGCACAATAGATTAAGGAAAAAAAACACTACGATTGTATACAAAAAGTATCGCAAATTTCGTCTATGAAATATATATCAAGTTAATCACATTTTCAAAGTTATACAATTTAAGATACATATTGCATGTTTTAAAACGTAAATTATATATATATATATATATATATATATATATATATATATATATATATATATATATATATATATAATTAAATAAAAAAAAATTGGACTGATTTTAGCACTACAGTACTGTGTAAAAAGTACAATGAACATGGACATATAATTGCACTGTGCAATATGAGATCTAAGGCCAGGATTAGTCCATAGGTTCACATATAATGATGGGGTTTCTCATTTGAACCAAATCCTACATATATATATAAAACTGATAATTCCATAAAATAATTTGTTGACTAAATCTTTGAATATCTTTGAAATCAATTAAATCTTTGAATATCTTTGAAATGATAATAAATATTCATAACTTCGTTGAAATGATAATAAATATTCATTTATTACTAATTACTAATTACTAATATTCTTGACTACAAATAATTGTCTAAAAATAAATATTAATCATATAATAATAATTAAAGGGAAATAATATTAATTAACCTATAATATTAGAACAATAGAAATAAAAATCCTTATAATACGAAGAGTTAGTTATATTTTGTAGACATGATATATAACAGTGGTGTAAAACAGCAGATAAATATCTGTTTTTTACACCGCTGTTATCATGGCTACAAAATATAACTAACTCTTCGTATTATAAGGATTTCTATTTCTATTGTTCTTTATACAGCTTTATAAATATCTAATGGATATAAACGAATCAATCAAATGATATGGGAAAAACTTCTTAGAGTCCATCATACAGTTCTCGGTTGAAATATTCCCTATTTTTAAGGACGCGAATATATTATTTTACTTATAATATAAATTAAAAATAAAATAGATATCTATCTAAAAATTATTAGTCATGCATCTAAAATTATGTAATGTCTAATAGAAGATACTACTCTAATTACTAATTAAATTGTAAACGAGATTTTTAATAAGTTTGACCAAACGAATTCTACTGCAAAATGTAATAGATATACATATTTATCAAAATAAATCTTCACCTTACAACCATAATTTTCTCCTTTTATTAGGTGTAATAAATATATATTGTATGTATGGTAACCAATCAATCAAATTACAAACAAAATAAGGTTTTTTATTATTTAATTATTTGTCAAATTAATTATTCAATCAAGACGGATTTCAGTATTAGACTTGCTTATACATATAAATGTAATTTTGAAATTGTCATTTTTTCAAATGACAATTAAAGTCAATTTCACTACAATTAAGGAATATAGTTTTATAATGTGAATGATTAAATCTTTCCTAATGAGATTTAATATTGATTATTTTGATTTTAAAAATATCCTATAGTAAGTTTATAGATTAATATTTCAAAATAGAAAGTCAACTATGAGTGTTAAGATTAACCGAGTTATTTCTCAAATCTTAATAATTAAAGTCATCCTAATAAAAATTAAAATTGATTATTCAAATTTCTTAATTATGTTATCCACCCTAATTGTGTTTAAACCTTACAAAGACTAACTATATAAAGTCAACTTTTCATAATTTATGAATTATTTATAATACAAATGATTATATTCAATCAATTCATACAATTTTATTACCATTTGATTTAGATTTTTGATCAAAACAAGTATATATTCATTTAATTTTTTTGTTAATTTAACTTAATATTCAAGTTTTATCATATTTATTTTTTTAGATTTAAATATTTTTTAGTAGGGAGATGTATTAAAACACTGTTCTTAATTACAATTACTAATTTTTAAAAATATTTATTATTCATTTAGACTTTTATATTTGATGGAGAGATTAATAATCATATTTTTTTAATTTCAATTAATAATTTTAATTAAATAATCATGTTTGTTTCGAAATAATTCTATATTAATTTAGGTACAAATTATTTTTATATAAAACAAAAAATCAAGTTAATGAGAAGATATATATAACAATAAAGTGCAATTAATATTATATCTAATCTCAATAAAAAGCATTTAAGATGCCTTTTGTAATATTATTTTTTTTAATAGATATACTATTTTTTTGATTCTCAATTATTTTTATATATTTGAATTAATAGTACATAACTGTTATGCTCTCACATCTTATTATTTTATTTTACTGCAGGCTGGATAATAGCGTGTGAAAGTTTTGTACAACTATGTATTTTCTAATTTGTAAACTACATTTCAACGAATAGTACTTTTTATGAACCATGTTCAACGTTGTTTTAATAATATTCTAGATTTTAAAATAATATGATGGTTTGAATATATATTTCTTAAATGTAAATATATAATAACTGTAAATTATTTCACACAATCTACGTAATCTTATAAATATTATAATATCCATATACATATAAAATATAATCTTATATATATATGAAACGTTTATAATATTTTGTCTAAATTATTTGTTTCTCTTTGTTTGAAAAATAGAGTCATTTTTATTTCAATAAACATGTTGGTTTGGTATATAGACATTAACAAATTTTTTCTAATTGAGCCCATTTGCACTTATTGAGAATGAAGAGACGTAAATGGTTCAAGATTATTTGTTTCAATGTAAAATATAAAATAAAATAGTAAATGTGGTATACAGTGAGTTTTTCTCAGAATTTAAAGTGAATAATAATTCAGCTTTTGAACTTGATAAATTATTTCTTGGTATTTGCATATTAATAATATCGTGTACAAAGTAGATTTTCAAAATTTAAATTGAACATTATTTTTTCACTTTGTATTTAATGTCTACCTTTTGAATTTATTCTTAAAATAAATATTATATTTTTATGATTTTCTTAATAATGCCCGCGTAATCGCGGGTGTCTACACTAGTTATATTAATTATGTTATTCATTTTAGAGTTATTTGACTATCTGAACTCTAGTGTTAGTTAGAGTCTTAGTAGTTAAAAGAGTCATTGTCTTTTATATTGTTTTAGAGATAAATATCAAAACCTTGTTATGTGGAACAAGGACTCCCTCAAGTAAGTTGAGTTATAAGTACCACTTGGTGTTTTTGATGAAAATTACGACTGTAAGAAGGAGAAAAACAGAAACCCTATTCAAGCATCCTTGCTCCATTTCAGAAGCATTCTTTGAGTTCGTGTTTGATCGACCGAGAAGAATTTTCAGGAGCAATTCTTTTCATTAATTTTTGTAATATTACTAGAATCATTTTCCTTTGGTTTGTAAACATTTCTAGTAATATATCTTTTGGCCTACGGTCGCGTTCTGTGAGTTTATTTAACTCATAGACAAAAATCATTATTGGGTTATCTTTTGCAAACATGTTAGTAAGGATGTGTCAACATCATCACTAAAACTAGTGTCAAACACGTTCATACAAGTTATTGAAGACCTTCAAAACTTTCATTTGGTATCAAGAGCGATCACTTGACTCTACTAAGTGAGGATCTTGCGTACTTTGAAGGTAAATAATGTATACAGTAATGAACGCTGCAATCCGACCTCCTGTGTTAGACGGAACAAACTATGCAATCTGGAAAGTTAGGATAAGAGATTACATAAAAACGATGGGCGAAAGATCCTGATGCGCGATCCTGACTGGATAGGAGGCTCCCAAGAGAGATGATCCGGATGGTGGCATCATTTTAAAAAACGAGGTTGATTGGACCGTAAAAGAACTTGCTACTTCAAATGCCAACACTAAAGCTTTGAATGCCATCTACAGCTTTGTGGATGTGTCCTTGTTCAGAATCATCTCCAACCTACAGACGGCTAAAGAAGTATGGGAGGCTCTACAACTCTTTTGTGAAGGGTCCAGAGGAGTCCAAAGAACCAAACTAATAATGCTGGCAACACAATCTGAAGTACTAAGAATGGAGGAAAGTGAAACCATTGCCATCTACAGTGCAAAGATTCTTGACATTGCAAATGAATGTCAATCTTTGGGATCCCCCATCTCAAATGAAAGGCTAGAGAGAAAGTTCCTGCGATCGGTGACAGAAAAATTCAACATGAAGATCACTGCTATTGAAGAAGCCAAAGACACTTCTGTCATGAGTTTTGATGAACTTGTTGGATCCTTAAAGACTTACGAGATGGAATTAAAAATCAAGCAACCGAAAGGGAGAGGTATTGCCCTGATTTCAGCCCCAGGTTCTAAAGACGAAGACCTTTACCTTGCTGCCATAACATACGAGGCCGAGTATGCAATTTTATATGTGAATGGCATTGCTCTCATCACCCGGAAATTCGGTGATTTTCTGAAGAAAAAGAACATCTCAAGAAACCTTTGAAAAGGCACCTCAAGTCCTCATCTGAGCCTAACACTCCCCAACCTTTGGGACAGCCTGCCAACAGGTTCCAAAGAAGAGATTTGACGCCTACGAGTGCAAGACCTAAACCCAGAAATCAAAACAGCACCAAAGATTTGGACAATGTTTAATGTCATGAGTGCAGAGGGTTCGGACATTATAAGTATGAGTGTGCCAATACCATAAGGAAAAAGAATTTTATCGCCATGAGTGATGAAGAAGATGACGGTGAGTCAAAAGAAACCGAGGTGGTTGCTTCCATGAACGTCTGTGTTGTCTGGGATGACACTGACAGTATGAGTGACATTGTGTGTCTCAACTCATTCACCACAACTGAAAGTGATGAGAATGAATATTCTGGTGTGGCTTACAAAGAGCTGTATGAGAATTTTTGCAAACTTCTCCAGAAGGTTAAAATCCTCTCTAAAGAAAATGAGAGACTGACATGTGCAGACAAGGAACAACAATATGTGGTTTTGCGTCTAGAAGACCTTTTGACCAAACGAGAAGAAGAACTGGATAGAACCAGGGGGAACTCTCAGCAACTATGATGACACTGAAGAAGCTCAACACAGGATCAACCAAACTTGATGAAATCATGTCTATTGGGACCATGATAAGACATGGGATAAGGTTTGAGGCTCCAGTTTTTGTCAAAGAAGGTGACAAATCCTCCGAAGGATCCGTCTCTATGGATAAAACCAAGTGAAGGAAGCATACTTACGTCTGTCATCACTGCTCCAAACCGGGTCACATCAGACCATTTTGTAAAAAACTCAAGTCAGAAAGAGCATCCTCTCCAAGCAGTAAAACTATGTCAGTGAATACATGTCCAAACATTAGGACTAACACTGCTCGCAAAAGAAGAATGATGTGGGTAAGGAAGGAAGACACCCAGTGCAACATGATTTATATCTCTCTGAAGTCCGGAGTTGAAGACTCGTGGTATTTATACAGAGGATGCTCCAGGCACATGACAGGTTCACCTGAACACTTGACCAAAGTTCTGCACTAAATGTGATAGTACAAGAAATATATTCCGTAACATGTTGTTAGTACCAAACATAGACCAACACTATACTTATTCTTCAATTCAAAGAAGCTATAAATATCATGGTAGATATTATGCTAACGTGTGTGCAGCTTTTGTCTTTATTTGAAATGATCGCACGGTTTTGACTCCCTTTTCTTTGCCACACTTATAAACTCTTGAGTGAAAATTGTGTGATGCTTTTCATCCCTTACATACAAGGTTCGAAAAAGCGTAAGGAATGGCAAGTCGGCGAGGCCAAGTCTTAACCCTTGAAAGCCTAAACGTGAAAAAATATTTTTAAGTTTTATATTATTTTATATATACATATATAGGAATCAGATCATATGTGAACAAATTCTCTAGGTGGGAACCTACGAACAGCTGTATTACATTGCTAATTTTTATGTTCCTTTGATTTTTTTATTATTATCTTAATTGGCGTGTACATGATTCATAAATAGCATTGCATACTATGTAATATACGAGGTTTTTAAGTTCTCACACAGGAACTAGTTCTCATATTGTAACACCCCAAATTATGAGACTACCTAGGAAAGCTCAATATATTTAATTGGTAAACTCATACCAACAAGGTGCATCTTCTTTTCTGGAAGCCCTCTCATCGAAAATCCAAAGTTAAGCGTGCTTGGCCTGGAGTAGAAGTGGGATGGGTGACCCACTGGGAAGTCTCCCAGGGTGCGCGCGAGTGAGGACAAAGCGCGCTAGAAAATACTCGTGTTAGTACAGTGAGACTAACCGTCAGATCTGGAGGGCGATCCTGGGGCGTTACAAATGGTATCAAAGCCATTTGCCAGCCGTAAAATCGGGAACTAAGTGCTATGCGGGACAAGGTTGCAACGCGTTTGGAAAGCCCGTGAGGGAGAAGGCCCCAGTAGAGGGAGCCCAAGATCGGGATAGCCCACGGTTACAACTCTTGGGCCCGTAGGAGCCACCTCTAAAATCCCAACGCCTGGCAAGGGATCCTGAGATGGCTTAATCACGACAAGGACGTCGCGAGTTTAAGGGTGGTAGATTGTAACACCCCAAATTATGAGACTACCTAGGAAAGCTCAATATATTTGATTGGTAAACTCATACAAACAAGGTGCATCTTCTTTTTTGGAAGCCCTCTCATCGAAACTCCAAAATTAAGCATGCTTAGCCTGGAGTAGAAGTGGAATGGGTGACCCCCTGGGAAGTCTCCCAGGGCGCGCGCGAGTGAGGACAAAGCGCGCTAGAAAAGACTCGTGTTAGTACAGTGAGACTAACCGTCAGGTTTGGAGGGCGATCTTGGGGCGTTACAAATGGTATCAGAGCCAAGGTCTTGAGTGGTTCTGTAGACTCGACTTGTTTATGAAAAATTAAAAAGGTTATAAAATAAATATATAAATTACTTAAATAGTTTTATTCCTCCTCGTTGAACATTTGTCGATATCCTCAAGGTACAAAAGTTCATTTCAAATATTTAATTATTTATTTAAATTCATGATTAATCCATGATTGCATTGTATTGGGTTTGGTTGTTGATGTTTTGGTGTGATTGCTCTCCAAGGAATGGAGGCTTTCATTAGTTATGGCTTTTCGGAGGTAGATACGGTGGGGTCATATTTTGTTGACCAAACATCGTTTGTGGCTCTTGGACAAAGAAGATGCAATCTTACGATATATATTGAGAGTTATACCTCGTAATTCACTAAGTAAACATTTTGATGACATTAGGATATGGCGTCAAACCGAGGAAGAAGAAGTGGGAATCGGGTTAATGAAGAGAACCCACCCCACTTCGACCAAACGACCGTTGAGGCTATGGACACGATTTTCACCAAAATTTTCCAACGCCTTCAAGATAATGGTTTAGGGAATGGAGGTAATAACTCGAGAGCAGTGGAGCAGTTCCGTTTTTACCGACCACCAACCTTCAACGGGAGAGATGGATCTGATGCAGTGGAAGAGTGGTTTTGGTCACTCGAAAGAATCTTCTGAATGATAGCATGCGACGACGTGCAGAAGGTCACGTGCGCCACATTTCAGCTAACCGAAGATGCTGACCACTGGTGGGAGGGTTATTGGTGAACCTGTTCAGAGGCAGAGCGAGATGCCTTCACTTGGAACAAGTTCAAGATGGTAGTTATGGAGAAATTTTTCCCGCGCTCGTATCACGATCAGAAGGAGACCGAGTTCCTAAATCTCAAACATGGGAACTCAACGTTCACTGAATACGAGAGGAAGTTTAACCAGCTGAGCCGTTTCGCTACACACTTGGTGGACACCGATTTGAAGAAATTATTGAGGTTCAAATGAGGCTTGAGGTCCCAACTAGCTGGTATCTTATCAGCACAGGGTGACCTTCCCTACTCGGAGATGGTTAAAAGAGCCCAGGACGTGGAGTCAAGTCTTGGCGTGGATGAAGTGAAGCCTAAACCCACGACTTCGGTGGACAAGAGGAAGTGGGAAGGAGGAAGCTCCAACCATGGCAAGCAGCAGAAAACTGGTGGCGGGAACTTTCATCAAGGGATAGACATCAGAATCCCGTGCCGGATTAGTGGAAAGAAGCATCTTGGAGAGTGACTTCGAGGACAAGAAAAATGTTACCGCTGCCATCAGAGTGGGCATACGGCGCCTTTCTACACTGTGTTCGGTCAAAGGCAACAAGACGGTGGAAGGCCAAAGCCAAGACCAACTAATAGAGGAAATGCTCGAATGTATGCCATGGCACGTAATGAGGCTGAAGAGAATCCTGGAGTTATAAAAGGTATGTTGACTGTCTCAGGAATTCCTGCTTTTGTGCTTTTTGATACGGGTGATTCACACTCTTTTGTGTCGAAGAAATTTCATGATTTAACTGAAGTTAAGAGCACTAGAGTAGAGGAACCCTTAGAAGTTGGTTTACCATACGGAGACGTAATGGTCACGAACTTGATGGATAAGGGAGTGAAGATCGATGTAGGAGGAAAGAATCTCAAAGCTGACTTGTATGTGATCGAAATGAAAGATCTCGACTTGACATTAGAAATGAACTGGCTCACGAAATATCAAGCGAAGATGCAATGTCGCGAAAGAGATATAACTTTCAAACTCGCTAAAGGTGGAGAGATCAAGTTCTTTGGAGCCAAGACCAAGACGGTGCCACAAGTGATAACGGTAATGAAGGCCATGAAGCTGTTGAAGAAAGAGAGATGCCAATGTTTCCTGGTGAATTTAGTGAGCAATCCAGCGGTCGAGGTGACACCGCACGAAGTGCCCATCGTCCGAGATTTTAAGGACGTCTTTCCGGAAGAGTTACCAGGATTACCGCCCAGTCGTCAAGTCGAGTTCACAATTTATTTGACACCAGGGGCAGTGCCTATCTCAAAGGCAACTTACAGGATGGCACCGAAGGAACTTCAAGAACTAAAGGCACAAATCCAAGAGTTATTGGATTTAGGTTTTGTCCGACCGAGTGTTTCACCGTGGGGAGCACCGGTCCTCTTTGTTAAGAAGAAAGATGGGTCAATGAGAATGTGTATCAATTATAGAGAACTTAATCGACTCAGAATAAAGAACAAGTACCCGTTACCTCGAATTGAAGACTTATTCGATCAATTAAAAGGAGCAAGTGTCTTCTCTAAGATCGACTTAAGATCGGGGTATCACCAGTTGAAGATCAAAGAGAGTGACATTCCGAAGACTTCTTTTAGAATGAGATATGGCCACTACGAGTTCGTTGTGATGCCTTTCGGGCTAAGCAATGCTCCAGCAGTGTTCATGGATTTGATGAATAGGGTTTTCCACCCCTACTTGGATAAGTTCGTCATAGTCTTTATCGACGATATCTTGATCTTTTCGAAGAATCAAGAAGAGCACGAAGAGCACTTACGAATAGTGTTGGGAACACTTCGCAAGGAGAAATTGTATGCGAAATTCAGTAAGTGAGAGTTTTGGATGGACCGAGTAGTGTTCCTTGGTCACATCGTCACTGCTCAAGGGATAGGATTGGATCCATCTAAGGTTGAAGCTAAAAATGGATGGGCCACCCCCACGAATACGAGTGAAGTTTGCAGTTTTCTGGGTCTAGCAGGCTACTATCGAAGATTTATCGAAAGATTTTCTAAGATAGCTGTGCCGATGACTCAACTTACAAGGAAAGGGGAGAAGTTTGTGTGGAGCACAAAATGCGGGGAGAGTTTCCAAGAGCTGAAGATAAGGCTCACTTCCGCACCCGTCTTGACAATTACCGACCCAACGAAGGACTTCGTTATTTATAGCGATGCGTCGAAACAAGGTTTGGGTTGTGTCTTAATGCAACATGGGAAAGTAGTGGCTTATGCATCACGACAACTCAAAACCCATGAGTCGAACTACCCTACGCATGATTTGGAACTCGCGGCCGTAGTTCATGCCTTGAAGATCTGGAGACACTAGTTGTATGGAGGAAAGTGTGAGATTTTCACAAACCATAAGAGCTTGAAGTATTTATTCACTCAAAAGGAGTTAAATATGCGTCAAAGAAGATGGTTGGAATTGGTTAAGGACTATGACTGTACCATTAGCTACCATCCAGGGAAGGCGAATGTGGTAGCCGATGCGTTGAGTCGTAAGGGTGGACTAACGAGTTTACTTTCCGAGCAAGAAAAGTTGGTTGTGGAGTTCGCCAAGATGAAGATCGAAATGGTGATACCTCCAAAGAACACGAAGGGGATCTTAGCATCCTTAATGGTACAACCAACCTTGAGGGAAAGGATCAAGGAAATGAAAACTCAGGATGGTTTCATAAGCAAGATAAAGGAGAAAGTGCGGAAAGGAACCATCAAAAGTTTTGTCTTAGCAGAGGATGGAGTTTTGTTTTACAAATGGAGGATTTGTGTTCCAAAAGATGAGATTCTGAGGAAAGAAATTCTAGAAGAAGCCCATTGCACTCCTTACACTGCACATCCTGGTGGTACCAAGATGTATAAGGATTTGAAGATAGTGTTTTGGTGGAGGAGCATGAAGAGAGACATTGCCACTTTTGTGGGAAAGTGTCTAGTTTGTCAGCGAGTTAAGGCCGAACACCAACGGCCATCGGGTTTGCTAAGACCACTAGAGATTCCAGAATGGAAGTGGGACCATATCTCGATAGATTTCGTAGTGGGTTTACCGCCATCGATGAGAGGTAACAAAGCGGTGTGGGTGATAGTAGATTGTTTAACCAAGTCGGCTCACTTTTTACCGGTCAAGATGACTTTCAACATGGAACAATATGCCCAAATTTATATTCGGGAAATCGTTAAGTTGCATGGAGTGCCGGTCTCGATTGTGTTGGACAGAGACACGAGGTTTACTTCGAACTTTTGGAAGAGCTTGCAAAGTGCTTTGGGCACTAAATTGAAGTTCAGTACGACTTATCACCCACAAACAGACGGTCAAACTGAAAGGACTAACCAGGTCATGGAGGATATGCTGAGAACTTGCATACTTGACTTGGGAAGTAAATGGGAAGGCTTATTACCATTGGTGGAATTTGCTTACAACAACAGTTACCAGTCCACCATTGGTATGGCTCCATACGAGGCTTTGTACGGAAGAAAGTGTAGATCTCCTTTGTACTGGGACGAAGTAGGAGAGAGAAAGATTTTGGGCCCCGAACTAGTCCAAGAGACGGTTAAACACATCGCCACGATTCGAGATCGAATTAGGACTACGCAGGATCGACAAAAATCTTATGCGGACCGTCGAAGAAAGGATCTGCATTTTGAAGTAGGCGATAAGGTGTTTTTGAAAGTAGCGCCGGTACGAGGTGTAGTGAGGTTTGGTCAAAAGGGGAAGTTGAAGCCAAGGTACATAGGGCCGTTTGAGATTCTCAGGAGAATCGGAGAATTGGCTTACGAGCTTGCACTACCACCCAGTTTGTCGAGCATTCACAATGTCTTTCATGTGTCGATGCTAAGAAAGTATGTCTACGATCCACACCACATTGTGAGTTACGAAGAGCTCGATGTTAATAAGGATTTAACTTATGAAGAAGCTCCGGAAGCAATTTTGGATCGTAAGATACACCAATTAAGGAATAAGGAATTAGCGTTGGTCAAAGTACAATGGAGACGTCATGGGATGAATGAGGCCACTTGGGAACAAGAGGAAGAGTTCAAAGCGAAGTATCCAAATTTTGGCATTTCGGGTAAGTGCAGAATTTTCAGGACAAAATTTTTCTAAGTGGGGTAGGTTGTAACACCCATTCATCAAAAACATATTTTCATTTTTTTTTTTATCATTATGCTTGAAAATATAAAATTCTAGTTCCAAGCTCGTCACCATAAACTATTTTCTATACGAATTCTATTTAATCGAATTAATAGTACGTTTATCAAATAAATTGTATTACTCGATTTTAAAACTAATATAACTTATTAGTATTTTATTATTTAACTACTTAAAATATATTTGGATCATTTTCCTTTCGGAATTCAATATCGAACGCCAACATTTAGCCCGAATTCACCATCTCCACCCTAACTTTCCAAAATTAAAAACTATCTTTGGTTTATAAGCAAAATCCCATTTTTTTCTTCTTCAGCCGTTTTCTAAACATCTGCAGCCCTTTTCCACTTTTCTTCACATTTCTGCAAAACGGTCGCAAGCAAAGGTAATGGTCAATTCTCGTTTATTTTCTAAAATTTTCAAAGAAACTGAACCCTTTCAACCCTGCCAAAATCACCATGATCGCCAAACCCAGACTGAAATCCACATCAAACCCCAAAGTCCAGGACCGAAATCCACATTAAAAATAAACAAATAAATAATATATTATATTCTAAAATTAGTAAATATATTAAATAAATATATATGGTAATTATTTGATATGCACCTCGGTATCGAACGTCTTACGTAATGATTGAAACAATTGGCAAATCCATTTTCTAATTTTTCGTTGAGCTTATGATCAGTAATGTTTTGTTGGAGATATTGAATGCTCTTCGTGTAAATACTACATCATTCGTTACACAATTGAGTAAAAAAGTATTAATACACACACACACACATACATATATATATATATATACATTTACAGTATAAATTGAAAAGAGTATTCGTACCTAACATATTCTTGAACCTACTCACAATTTAGCAACACGGATATTCTTGTGGTGTTGTATTTTGGTTCGGTCAGGAATTCTTTTCCCTTCGTACCAAACGTCTCCCCATATTTCTTAAACACCGAGGGAATTTCATCAGCTTCATCCACACCTCTGGCCATCGTCATTTTGATTATCACTAATTTGTCTTGGATTATCACTAATTTCATCTTGGATAGTTTAAGCTTAATTTTGTATATTTGTACTTCCAGCTTATTTTACCGCTTTTTGATCTAGATTGATGAAATTAGGTGATATTTTGATGTTTTTCACCTTATAGCTAAGTAGCCGGAAGAGTTTAGCACGCAAAGGATGAAGTATGATGATCGAGAGACAAAGATCGAGCTTTCCGGTGAAGGAGTAGCAAGAATTTGATGTTGTCGATTATCTATAATGGTTATTCCATCTGGAATCGTTATAGTAGCGCTGCCGACGCTGCTGCAGACGCTGCCTGCCGAGCATGCCCACACTGCCGACATTGGCTACCGAGAGCTGCCCGTGTCGACCGACGCTTTTCGGCACCTATCGACGCACATGGCCGACGCAACTCTCTGTGAGCGTTGACCCATGGAGCATCGGCCGAGGCGCACCAACCAGACTATCGACGCTGCCGAGCACTGCGCGCCACCCCTGCCGAGCCATGACTAGCGTCGACCGCCCGCATCGACTGATGCACCCGTCGATGCCAACATGCTAAAAATGTGTTTTTAGGGTTTCTTGTGCGCCAAGTCATGAAATAACTATATAAACCCTTCATATTTCGGATTAAAAATACACCCAAGACTCAAAACACTTACCTAGTGTTGAGAAACCTATTTTCAATACCCTACAACATATTTTCAAGATCTACGTCGAAAATTCAAGATTCGAAGCACTAAGACGAAGACGTTCGTTCAAGCTCCGATTTCTCGACCAAGATCAACCATCCATAGTCCGAATTCACAACAATCTTTCAGCACCTTTAGTTATTTAATAAGTTCTCTAAACTCTAGTTATTCTTAGTTTAATTCTAGATAATTTAGGTTTAATTATTTCGTTTGAGTTTTTAGTTTCATTTATTTATTTTGAATCGTTTGAACCGTTGAATCGCTGAAACTTTGAACTTTAGAATCTCGTTTTTAATTTTAATTAGTTGCTGCATTTTATTTTCGTTCATGCTTGGTGATGAGATTGTTTATACTTATTTTAATTATTGCTTATATTAGGGTAATTAATTGATAATTTAATTCATGTTTATGCAATTGCTTGGGAATTTTAGAATTTTTTTTATTGAGAGTTCATATGCTTGATAGTCGTAGTAGTAGTTCAATACATGCTAGTTAATTATAGTTGGTTAATTAGTTTAGTTTAATTAGTTTAAGATAATTAGTTATTGCTTTTTAATCTCGTAGTTATAATTTCAAAACCTAAATTTATACAAGTTCTCGTGTTAAACATTGTGATTAAACAAACATTAGAAATTCCGAACATCAGTCCTTGAGAGACGACTTGAGCTAAACTTGTCAACTTACAGGCGATCTCGTTCTCTTGTGGGCGAGCTATTAAATTTCTGATAATTATTTACAAAGTAGGCACACACAAAAGCTCGAATCACATTTCTAGGAAAATTTGTTCTTTTAGTTGAAACGTGATCTTCAAAATAGTATGAACCAAAAGTTGATGCCTCATCGACTAGATATGCATTTGCTATCGACCCTTCAACACTCGCCTTATATTTCACGCTGTTCTTTAGTTTGTGAAGATACCTCTTGAATGGGTACATCCATCTATACTGCACTGAGCCAGCAATTCTCGCTTCATACGCAAGATGAACGGGCAAATGCTCCATCGAGTTAAAAAAATTGGAGGGAAGATCAGATCCAGTTGACATAATATTAATAGAATGTCACATTCTAGCCGACTCATATCTTCGCTGCGAATGACTGTTGAAGTGAGATCCTTGAGAAATAGTCTCAATTCGGTTAGAGACTTCCACATTTGGAGGAAGCAGTTCGCGAAAGGCTATTGTTATCAACCTTTGCATGAATACATGAAAATCATGAGTTTTCATCCCGATCAAACACGATTCCTTCTCATCAACGCAACGCCCCAAACTTGAAGTGTATTCACTTGGAAATCGAAGGGATTTGAGCCAATAGCAAATTGCAGCTTTCGGCAGCTTATCAAGTGTGTAACAGGCTTTAGGACACTTTTCCGACGCGTCTGGCGCCAACTCTGAACGATTACAATACTCATTCAACTCTTCCCTTGATCATACGTGTTCTTGGCCTTCCATTTGATATTCATCACCGAGTTGAAAACATTGTCAAACACATTTTTCTCGATGCGCATAACGTCTAAATTGTGGTGGATTAGATTTCTCCTCCAATATGGAAAATCCCAAAAGATGCTTCGTTTTCTCCAACCAGATGTTATGGATACTTGCGCATTAACGAGTGCTGCATCCAGTTCAATGATTTTCAGAAGACCCAATCTTTCTATCTCTGCCAGAACTTCTGTCCCTGAGCGGACTCTCGACGGTGGAGTCTCGATAGATCTTCTTTTTCGAAAACATCATTTATCCTTTCTAAAACGATGATCGCATTCAAGGAATTTTCGGTGATTGTCAAACCACGATTGCTTCCTACTGCACTTAAGAGTGAAGGTTTCTGACCATTCCATACAGTAAGGACAAGTTTTTCGACCGGTCATACTCTATCCGGACAACATAGAATACGCAGGAAAATCACTAATTGTCCACATAAGAGCTGCTCACAATTGAAAATTTTGTTTCTTAGATTTATCGTACGAGGGAGCCCCGACTGTCCACGACTGATTTAATTCGTCGATTAGAGGTTGCAGAAACACATCGAGTTCATCTTTCGGATTCTTTTGCCCTGGTACAAGAACACTGAAGAACATGAACTTCTCTTTCATTCACATCCACGGAGGCAAGTTGTAGGGTGTAACTATGATGGGCCACGCCAAAACTTCAAATAGTTGAAACCCATATGTACAAAGACTCAATCTCACGTCTCGAGTTTCGGCCGCGAAACCTGGATGAGTCTAGTTGGAATTTTTCCAAGCTTCTGAGTCTGATGGGTGGCGAATAACATTTTCTTTAACCACGTGTTCAACATGCCACCTCATATCTTTCACTATAGCGTTAGATGGGTATAACCTTTGCAAATGATAAGTTAATGGAAAGTAGTACATCTTCTTGTACACGACGTGAGCCTTCTGTCGTTTTGTTTTGCCTTGACGAATGGGTTCAAATCGAGTTTCATTGCAAAATTTGTAGGTTGTCAAATTAGAATTGTCTTTCCAATAGATCATACAATTATTCTTGCAGCAGTTTATCTTCTCGACCGGTAATACCACACCCCTTAGCAACTTCTTACTATTGTAAAAGTTATCGGGTACGAGATTGTCTTTTGGTACAATCTCCCTGATTAATTCACTCAATTGTTCATAACACTTCTGATACATGTGATTCTATGACTTCAAATTCATGAGACGGGAAACTAGTTACAACTGAGTATGTCCCTCGCACCACAGATACAATGGCTGATTTCTAGCTTTCAACATGTCGTAAAATTTTTGAGCCTCAGGGTTCGAGGACTCTTCCATTTCAGAAACCACGTCAAAATCGGGACCAGATACATCTTGAACCATATTGATGTACGCGTTTGATGATTCTTCAGATGGGATGTAAGAGGGTCCTCCAGCATGAAAATTGTGATGGCGTCCAGAGGTGCTGGGCCAATTTTCTCCGTAGTAAATCCATCATTAGTAATTCGGCTCGAACCCGTGTCTAACCAAGTGGTACTTAATCGCATCGATGTCGAGAAACCTATTATTCCTACATATACTATGATTACAAGGACATTTCAGCTTCTGTTTGTCCTTATGAGCGGAATGTAATTGAGAAAATTCAATAAAACTTTCGACTCCATCCATGAATTGTGAGGATAAATAGCCATTGTTGATTCGCTTATACATCCAACTACAATCGGAACTCGTCCTAACATTGTACGATTGTTATATTGATTTATCGAAAATTGGGCAGCATGAGGGTGGCTACAGAATGATTGAATTTTTGGTAAGGGCCTTATCCCATTCGAAAACGTAATTTTCCAGTAATATAACGTCTTAGTATATGAATTTTTGTTGACTAAGAATTTCGGCAGCATCTCCCTTTAGTTCTCTAAGTACACATATATTGCAGTGCTCCCGAGAACAAAAGAGAGATATCGAACCAAAATTTTTATAATCAATAAAAAAAACATACAGATAAGATAAGCCATATTACATTCACGCTCTCAAACTGTCCAAAGAAGTGGAAAATTCAGGATTTAGTATCGAATTCTCTATTTGATATTAAATCCCAAACGAATCTAAGGTATATTGTTTGAGTGTATATAGAAAGATTGTATTGGATCGAAATATTTTAAGCCCCGTTATTAGAGGGACGAAACCTCCTTGGCCGGCGCCGTAAACAATGTTATCACAGATGCATACATCAATCAATAAATCACATCATGTAAACAATATCTACAAAATAACATAAATGTGAAACACAATATGCATGTACCGAAAATAATCATTATTAAAAATAATTTTGAAAACCGTTATTGGAGGGACGAAACCTCCCGGACGGAGCCGTACACCACGTCATGACCGAAGTCTTCCCAAACCAATCACAACATCAATCAATAACAATCAAACCATAACAATAAATCATAACATCCGTTAAATTAACATAACCGATCACCGCGGCAGTTAAAAACCACCATCGCATACACTTTAAAAGTACAATCAAACTTTTAATGAACACTAACGAACTCTAATTGCATAATCAAACCCTATTTGAACTAACGAAGCATAATTTTATAATTATTGCTAAATTGAACCCTAATTATAGAATTATTCCTAAATTGAACCCTAATTGTAGAATTAGTCCTAAACTGAACCATAATTATGCAATTATTCCTAAATTGAACCCTGATTATATAATTATTGCTAAATTGAACCCTAATTGTGTAATTATTCCTAAATTGAACCCAAATTATGTAATTATTCCTAAATTGAACCCTAATTATAAATTAAACCCAATCCTAAAACTAACCCTAATTATAAATTAAACCCTAAATTCAGTCCTAATTATAAATTAAACCCTAAATTCAACCCTAATCCTAAAATTATCCCGAAGTATAAATTCAACCCTAATTATAAATTAAACCCTAGAATTAACCCTAAAAATAACTCTAATTATAAATTAACCCTAAAATATAAATTATAAAAAAAGGGCTGCGGGTTACCTTGGCTATGGTGGCGGCTATGGAGGGAAAGCGGCGAGCGGAGACCGGCTGCGAACGGAGAGCGGCGGCGACCTGTGGCGCGACGACGATTATTTATTTTATTTGACTACAGAGTGCAGCAGGCTTGGACCTTGCTACTGTTTTATTTCCACGGACCGAGGGGTGTCATTGCCCTTGGTTTCTAAACTGGACCCAGGGGAGTCATTGCCTTCAGTTTTTTGATTTTTTTTATTCTTTTTAATTAAAATACTGAGGGGACAAGAATGCCCACGGTTTTTCCGAGGGGATTTTCATCCCCTCAGTTTTCTTAAATAAAAAATAAAAAAAATAGAAAATACGTATTTAACTATTGACACCTAATCCTCGTGATTCCATGGCGCCGAGACGCACCCCTTGACACCCCGTTCGTAAGATGATAGGATTTGTTTTTATTTTTTTATAATTTTTTATTTAAAATCGAAAAAATATAAGAAATACGTATTTAACGATCGACACCCGATCTTCGTGATTCCATGGAACCGATATGCACCCCTTGTCGCCCCATTCGTAAAATGATAGGACTTTTTTTTTTTTACCATCTTTCTATTTTTTTTCGAATTTCTTTCAATTTTTCATTTAAAATGGAACAAAAAATAGAAAATGCGTATTTAACGATCAACACCCGATCCTCATGATTCCATGACACTGAAACACACCCTTGCCGCCCCTTCATAAAATAATAGGATTTATTTTTATTTTTTTTGAGTTTTTTTTATTTTTTATTTAAAATCGAAAAAAAAATAGAAAATGCGTATTTAACGATCGGCACCCAGTCCTCGTGATTTCATGGCACCGAAACTCACCCCTTGCCACCTTCAGAAAATCACGACGCTTTATCGTTCCGCGTTTCCAACCGAACAAGTTGATTGATCGATCGTATCTTGGTTGTTGGTTGAATTACACGACACGTGTGAATCCGCACATGCACGTTGATATTTTTCAATCGAAATCGGGTCAAAACCAAATGATAGGATTTTTTTTTATTTTTTTTTATTTTTCTTAATTAAAAACTGAGGGGATGAAATTCCCCTCGGAAAAAACAGAGGGGACAAGAATACCCTCGTTTTTCTCCGAGAGGATTTTCATCCCCTCGGTTTTCTTAAATTAAAAAAATGAAATAAATTAAAAAAAATAGAAAATGCATATTTAATGATCGGCACCCGATTCTCGTGATTCCATGGCACCGTGACGCACCCCTTGCTTCCCCGTTCTTAAAATGATAGGATTTGTTTTTATTTTTTTACAATTTTTATATTTTTTAATTCTTTATATAAAATCGAAAAAAAATAGAAAACACTTATTTAACGATCGACACCCGATCCTCGTGATTACATGACACCGAGACGCACCCCTTGCCACCCCGTTCGTAAAATGATAAGATTTGTTTTTTTTGTTTTTTTTACGATTTTTCTATTTTTTTATTTTTATTTAAAATAAAAAAAATGCGTATTTAACGATCAACACCCGATCCTAGTGCTTCCATGGCACCAAAACACACTCCTCTCCACTTCATAAAATGACGACGCTTCGTCGTTTCGCATTTTCAATCGAACAAGTTGATCGATCGATCGTATCTTGGTTTTTGGTCAAATTACACAACATGCGTGAATACGCACATGCTCGTTGATATTTTTCAATCGAAATTGGATCAAAACCACCCAACGTGACTAAAACAATAGGATTTGTTTCTAACAATTTTTCATTTTTTTTTATTCTTTTTGTTTTTTTTAATTATTTTTAATTAAAAAACCGATGGGATTAAAATCCCTTTGGAGAAAACCGATGGGACAAGATTGCCCTCGGAATTTTCCGAGGGGATTTTCATCCCCTTGGTTTTTTAAATAAAATAAATTTTCAAAAAATAGAAAGCGCATATGTAACGATCGACACCCGATCCTCATGATTCCATGGCACCGAGACGCATCCCTTGTCACCCCATTCGTAAAATAATAGGATTTGTTTTTATTTATATTTTACAATTTTTATATTTTTTTCGATTTTTTTTGAATTTTTATTTTAATATATATATATATATATATATATATATATATATATATATATATATATATATATATATATATATATATATATATATATATATATATATAATGCGTATTTAACGATCGACACCCGATTCTCATGATTCCATGACACCAAGATGCACCCTTTGCCGCCCTGTTCGTAAAATGATAGGATTTATTTTTATTTTTTACAATTTTTCTATTTTTTCGAATTTTTTTTATTTAAAATCGAAAAAAATAGAAAACGCGTATTTAACCATCGACACCTGATTCTCGTGATTCCATGGCACCGAAACACACCCCTTGCCGCCTTCACAAAATCACGACGCTTTGTCGTTTCGCGTTCCCAACCGAACAAGTTGATCGATCGATCGTATCTTGGTTGTTGGTCGAATTACCCGACACGTGAGAATACGCATATGTTTGTTGATATTTCTCTATCAAAATCGGGTCAAAACCACCCCACATGCCTAAAATGATTGGATTTGTTTCATTTTACCAATTCTTCTATTTTTTTAATTAAAAAACCGAGGGGATGAAAATCCCCTCGGAAAAACAAACCGAGGGTCGTTATTGCCCTCGAAAATAACCGAGGGGAATTAGTAACCCTCGTTTATTCTTAATTTAAAACACCGAAGGACGGTTTTGCCGTTGGAAACCACCGAGGGTCTCTCATTCCCCTCAGTTTTTCTCCGAGGTCAAAAATGGCCCTCGGTATTTTTTAAATAATTTTCTTAAAGAAGGACTGTATTGCCCTTGGGAAAAAAACGAGGGGATTTGGTTCGCCTCGGTATTTTCCGAGGGCAAAACCTTCCCCATCGGTGTTTTTCGATTAAAAAAAGTAAAAAAAATAGAGGGGATGGTTTTGCGCTCGGTCTTTCCGAGGGAATTCTCTTCCCCTCGATTTTTCCGAAGGGTATATTTCTTTGGTAATATTACCCTCGGAAAACCTTCGATATTGCTTTCGGTAATTATGGCGGCAAACATTAGCGTCGTCTTTCTAAGAGCAAAATCTAAGGGTAATATTTCCCTCGGAAAAAACCGAGGAAAACATTTGTCCCTCAATTTTTCCCTTAGAGAATACCGAGGAAAATATTTCACTCGGTTTTTCCCTCGCTATTTCACAGTTTTTTTGTAGTGCATGCAATTTCCTGTAATGTCTTCGCTGCCAAGTGCAATTTCTCTTCAGAAACTTATTCCTTCTCTATAATAAGTACAATGACCTAGAAGTGAAAGTTTATGGATTTATTCTTGTGGTGGTCACACTCTGCCTCGAGCGATTGCAAATTTCCTCATTGGAGGAGCACCTGTCATAAGAAGACATTGTGGGAAGGGAATATAATAATTGCATAAAGATCTTTTGAGAAAAAACATGATTAGTGATGAGAGTGATTGTTGGGATCATGCCTTTAAATATACGTGATATGTGGAATGAGAAGCTAAACCAAAAAGGCATCTCGCCTTGCACTTGCCTCACGTGGATCAATCAGAGGAAAGTAGCAGAAATGGCAATTTTACAATTATATTCGTAAAAGTCGCTATAGAATATCGAGTACCTATTACCTTTAATAATTTAATGGGAACCCCATCAAATATCTAAGCCATTTGTGGACAGACAACTCACTCAGGCTGGTTAGTCCGATCTTGAGTAATAAAACTAGAATTGTGAATATCTAATTCAGAATTATATATGTTGGTGGATAAACATTTAATATTAGGTCATGGGGACTTTCATGATATGATTAATTTGAGTTTAATTAAGAAGCATAAAACTAATTCTTATGGGGACCTTCATGTGCTAGTGAAGAAAACTCAAAATTGAATTAAGACAAAAGCGTAAGTGCTATTAGTGAGATGGAGCTCAACAATTCAAAGTCTCAACTGATAAAATTAATTCAACCATTAGCTATTCCTAGGGAGTGTCCTATACTATTGTATCTTTATATAAGTCGGTGTTCAGTTCATTTGTTGTTTCCTGTGTGGTGAACTCATCTATGGGATGACAAAGGGAGGTCGAGATTGGACCATAAATCAGCCCCACAAACAGTATCTTGCAGCACGTGTCCCCACCACTTGAACAAAGCAAGATCATCTAGATCTTTTGTCCAGATAGAAGGGTATGACATGCCTTCTTAAGTGTTATCCCTATTGATAGAGCCATGGAAGTTGGGATCAAATATTTGCTCCTCTTCTTTATCTAAGGCCCAATGGAAGTATCCAATGGCAGCCAGAATGAGGCATTGAAGATATGTTGTTGAGTCATGGTATTTCTCCAGAAGTTGTTCTCGGTAAGAATCTATGAAGTCTTGTCCTAATTTGGATAATAAGAATGTTCTGTGGCCTTCCTCTTACATGGCTGTCTCTTTGTCGACCGCTGAAGAGATATCATCTCGACATACTATTATGTAGAATGTTTCAAGTCTTCTTGTAGTTTCCTTATTCCATTATAAGCGGATGATGTTTGGATTTGAACATTTTAAGCCCTCCCTTATCCCTACTTAGTGCCTCTATGCCTTGGGCTATCAAGGCCTTCTTATTATCAAAATAGGAGCGTGTTATGATTAACTTCTGCTCTAATTCTACGACCCGGAAGGAATTATCATTTGACTCTTCATCTATAATCCCCTCGGCAAGTGTTATAGCCGATGCGAATAATTGAGATTTAAAGAAGTATAATTATGGAAGTACATGTATGAAGGGTGAATAATGGGAGTATTTATTTACCTTGGCGAGGTGGCACATCAAAAAATGGGTCATCCCATACTTTGTGTATACCAAGGATTTCTATCAATCAATGTTAGGGAGAAGAGTGGATAACATGGGGAGGAACCGCCTCACTTCTCTAGTATTCATTAACTTTCTACACACGGGAGGGTTACTGGCGCCCTCATCAACTTGGATCATGATTATAAGTAGAGGGAGGTTGCTTACCTAATGCTTCTTTTGTTTGGTCGTGGTGTTGGGAGTTGTGGATGAAGTCTAGGCATGGATAGGTGGTGTTTTATCCTTGTTTTCATTTGAGGCCTTCTCTATCTTTTTTGCCTTGTGTACTTATTTTCTTCTGGGCAGTAGAGGGTTTTTTGGTAGGCACCTCAAGTAATGCGGATTTAAATTTCTTTAACAATGATTCTGTAAAATAGAAAACAGTGACACTTTATAAGAGTACAGTTAGTGTAGGATGTGGTTTTATGATGTGTGATCTTTTTACTACTGAGGCTTCATGCAGAATATATAATCTTTTGGCTTATCTCAAATTGGGATAATAAGTTTACAGAATTTATTAGGTGGACAATAATGTAAGGATGATTATTCCACTCGAATATTCAAGCATCATAATCAAAGGGATTATTTGATCCTGCGGATCTAGTTCTTCTGGTTGTTTGGAGGGGAAAGGCCAAGCTCCTAAGGTTTGTAAGAAGAAGGATTTGGCCCTCTAATGTTTTATATTTAAAGGTAGATCTATTAGAAAGTGAGCATCATGATGTGACATTAGATAAAAGGAGATGGTTTTGGAGCCTTTGAGCCCAAAACAGTAGTGAAAGAAATTTACATCAGGTTCCACTATATGAAATTCGCACACATTATAAATCATGTCATAAGGCAAATGGAGTTTGAGGGAAACTAATTCAGCGTAATTAATGTTTTACGCTAATCGCGATAAGGAAAGGTGGAATAACAAATGAATTCCCTCATGCGCATCTAGTGTGGTGTCTCTGTAACGTTCATAAAACCTYTCCCCTTCTGTTTAGACATCTAGCAGCCAGAAAGTTTCCACTATGTATTTAATCTTCAAAGAAGGTTAAGTTGTTTTGGAGGGGATTGATGGTTGTGTCAGATTGATCAGGCCAAATAATGTTGAAATGGCTCGATAGTTCAAGTGGATTTGTTAGTTTAAGGAAGGTTAATACCTTTTTGAGAATGATGATTGTGTGTTAATTAGTACTATGTAGTTCAAATTGCCATTTAGACGAGCTATAACATATTCATAAGGATAAGAAAGGGGCAAGCAAGATGAAGGAGAGACGATGTCTTTGACCGATGCACTGAGTGGATCTCGCGAGATCGAGTTATTCGACGACATGCTCAATTTTGTGAGTGTGGAAATATTAGTTATAGAACAACGGGGTGTGGTTAAGTACCCTTAAGAAATATGTTTATAAGATTGATTTGGATGAAAACACAAGAGTGATTAAGAGAACATACCCATTATGATGGTTCGGGGGTGGTGGTGTTTCCGTTTGAAGCAAGGAGAGTTGTGATCTCCCTGAAGACTTGATTATGAGGATCTCAAGTTAGGTATTGATCCTAGTGCCTTAGATATCCTATTTATAGTAAGGAGTAACCTAGTAAATCTGAATTTCAACTACTTAAGGTATTCAGGATCACGTATGATTACGAGCACATGTTTTAGTCTAAGGCCACCTCTCCGGAATTTCTCTTGGGTGGCTAGGGTTTTCTGAAGTAAACCTCAAGACTCTAAGAATTATTGTGCGACTAGAGAAATCCCAATCAAACTGTTGTGATACCAAAATAGAGGTGTTGTTACACGTGTATGGATCGGTAAGAGATCTTTTTTGTCTACTCTACTCGCTCTTGTCTCTCGACCAAGTAGAGTAGGGGGACTACTGGTGCATCCAAATATGTTAGCTCAATCAAACTGACTCGAGGTAATTGGACACCTTGCCAAGCTAGAATTCTCCGACCTAGAATATGCTGGGGGCCAACCTGATCAAATAGGACATTCTAGAGAGTTAAACTAATTCCTCCATCACGGAGTGTGTTGGAGGACTGAACTGATTACTAATCAATATTTACCTGGTGAGAAGGAGAGTTTGACATAGTGAAAAGGCCATCCTAATGCGTTAATTATTGTCTTTCTAAGCCCAACACGAATAGGGTATGAGTTAATATTTTGGAAATGAGTCATAAGGAAAGGATCTCTCCTTATGGCATGGAAATACCTAGTTTCGTTCCATCAAAGCGATTCATTACTTATTGATCAAGGAGCTACCTCTTATAAATAAGGACTAGGTCTCTCCTTCTATCCTGCGATCTTTTTGATTTTATGCACTTATTGCTTGATACTTCACATTCACTACAAGAAGACTGGAAATTAGAGACAGATTTTTCTGTTGCTAATAAAATATTTCCATTGGTAAACTCAGTTTATAACGGATTAGCAACCGACCAAATCCGTAAAAATAATGCTCATCGCTAAATATTATCAACAGGAACAGTGTCTATTGCTAAAATCAGGGACAAATATTCCTTTGTTATTTAAAAACGGAACAGTTTCATTTCTAAATAATGATATAAAGATTTGTCTCTATTTGGATGTTATTTAGCAACAAAATAAATTCGTCTCTAAATAGCATCAGAAAAAATTGTCACTATTTGGTTGTTATTAGCAACAGAATAAATCAGTTTAGTTTGTAATAATTAATTATTGAGAAAATAAATAAATTGATTAGTCATCCCAGTTCCCATCTGTATAAATTAAAACTCCATTCTTTTATGATTAGGCTAGAAATTGAACTTCTTTTAATCTAAACAGAACCCATCTCAGATATGAGATATTTTTGGAGCTGAACCAACTTTCATATTATAGTCAAGGTGAATCATTATTCAACAAACATACAACTTATTATTACATAACTGAAAACATGCACACTCCACTTATTTTATCCTAAGGAGAGGGTCTCCACTTATTTAATTCCGGTGAACCACTTACAGAAATTTAACTCCCACCCTCAAAGCATGCTTAAATAGTACAACCTCAGACTTAAACTTGGATCTCAATTGGCCATCTAAACATTTCCTCTTCTGGCACCGGAATAGATAGAGTCAACAATCCGCTCTAAGTTTCGTATTCGAACTCAGTCTCAGTATTGCCAACAGTGCATTTCAACAGTAGAACCCATACCGCCCACATCCCTTAACCTTTAGGGTGATTTTTGATGCTGGCGATCGGTTTTCAGTTAAGGCTTCGACTTCGACCTGCTCCACAACACTGCTAGAGTTGAACATGTCGAGTAAGCCGATTGGTGCGAACGAGATGTTTGATGTGATTTCTTGTGAAAATAGATCATTGGGCTAGCAGAAACAAACCAACTTTAGAAATTATAAAAATGCACTGAGATTTTATTTTGTCTTACATTTAACCGTTCATAGAAAAAAATCCCAAAACCTCCTTCACATTTATAAAAATATTACAATTGTCCCCTTAATTTTAACAGCGAATCAAACCTCAGTTGTATTTTCATAATTCCGTAATTTTAATTTTCAAAGATAACTTGAGTTTTTAGTAAGTCGGCTAAACATGGGGTGATTTGTGTAAAATGCCAAAATATAATTACACTACAGAAATTTGATGTTTAGTGACGATTTTTTTTCCACGCATAAAAATTGTCATAATATGTTAATTATTAGTGACGATTTTTAATTTTGTCATCGAATAACACCCTTCTATGACAACATTTTATGTTATCACAGTTGTTCACCGATTTCGTCACGAATACTTATATTTGATGACGTTTAAATGTAGTTTGTCACTATATTGCGAAGAAAAAAAAATGGTTCGAGAAACCCTTTTTATGACAAACAAATAATAAAGTATGACGAGATTTGGGTGTCACGATAAGTTTGTAGTTGTGACAGAATCATTGTTGTCACTAATATCTCCTTGAAGAATGGTGATGATATTTGGTGTCACAACAAGTTTCTTTTCATGACAACGCCATAATTTGTCATAAGTTTTAGAAAAATGGTGACAACATTATTTTGACACGAAAGAGTACTTTGGTGACGTCAAGTATGAATTTGTCATACTAATTGCCAACAGTGCATTTCAACAGTAGAATCCATGCCGCCCACATCCCTTAACCTTTAGGGTGATTTTTGATGCTGGCGATCGGTTTTTAGTTAAGGCTTTGACTTCGACCTGCTCCACAACACTGCTAGAGTTGAACATGTCGAGTAAGCCGATTGGTGCGAACGAGATGTTTGATGTGATTTCTTGTGAAAATAGACATTGGGCTAGCAGAAACAAACCAACTTTAGAAATTATAAAAATGCCCTGAGATTTTATTTTGTCTTACATTTAACCCTTCATAGAAAAGAATCCCAAAACCTCCCTCACATTTATAAAAATATTACAATTGTCCCCTTAATTTTAAGAGCGAATCAAACCTCAGTTGTATATTCATAATTCTGTGATTTTAATTTTCAAAGATAACTTGAGTTTTTAGTAAGTCGGCTAAACATGGGGTGATTTGTGTAAAAATACCAAAATATAATTACACTACAGAAATTTGATGTTTAGTGACGATTTTTTTTCCACGCATAAAAATCGTCATAATATGTTAATTATTAGTGACGATTTTTAATTTTGTCATCGAATAACACCCCTCTATGACAACATTTTATGTTATCACAGTTGTTCACCGATTTCATCACGAATACTTATATTTGATGACGTTTAAATGTAGTTTGTCACTATAATGCGAAGACAAAAAAAATGGTTCGAGAAACCCTTTTTATGACAAACAAATAATAAAGTGTGACAAGATTTGGGTGTCGTGATAAGTTTGTAGTTGTGACAGAATCATTGTTGTCACTAATATCTCCTTGAAGAATGGTGACGTTATTTGGTGTCACAACAAGTTTCTTTTCATGACAACGCCATAATTTGTCATAAGTTCTAGAAAAATGGTGACAACATTATTTTGACACAAAAGAGTACTTTGGTGACGTCAAGTATGAATTTGTCATACTAATTTTATTTTTGTTACAATTTCATACCAGATTTAGAAGACTCTTCCGATAACAAATTGCTAATAATTAGAGATGATTTTTGCTATCACTGCATTTTTGTGTTATTAAAAGCATCAATTTTCTCATTAATTTCTCTAAATATATTGTTAATTACTATTATACTATATATCGTATAATATTTGAAGTAATCAATAATATAAAATAATAAAAATCAACGTTAAAGAAGTACATTAATTAAAATAAATAACTAAATTATGTATTTTACACAATTAATAATAATAATAATAATATAATAATTATTATTATGGGAAGTATTAACTTTTGCATTAAGTTTAAAAAATAAATTTCTGGTAAGTTATGTAGGTTAAAAGAAAGATTAAATTTATTTTTGAATGTATATTTCTTTATTTATAAAATATAACATCAGACTATGTGGTTGAGTGGTTGGGGCTATCTATCAATATAAAACATTGTGGATTCAAACCTCTTGTCTTTCAAAGATTATTTATTGGCTCCCGAACCTTTGTGTAATTTAAATATAATAGAAGCAATGTCAATAAAAAGGTAAAATCGTAAAACAAAACCAATGGGATTTGAACCCACAATGTATAGTACTCATTTAAACCAACTACTATTTAATATTAATTCTTCCAAATATTATATAATTGTACGCTTGTCTGATCACAATTACTCTTAACCTTATATAAATCAAAAACCACATAATCTTTTCATAAATATATTAAAAAACCTCAAAATAATTATTTAATAAATTATAATAAGAAAAAATTAAATAAATAATATATAAAAAGCAAAACAAAAGGTTATAATATAATACACCATATATTACTAATTAAGTGTACGCGTGTGATTTTCTGCTTCCACGTGCTCTCTACCTGCTTTTTCTTATTTCTGTTTTTATTTTTTGTTTCCTTTTTTTCCGAACCTCCTTCTACCGTTTTTATTTTTTATTTTTGGTCCTTTTTATCCCTTTTCAGAAAAAGATTAATGTGTTTAAGTAATTATTTGACACCAATTTGTGTTTAAGTAATTATTTGACAACATATTCTTTATTTTCTTATTTCTGTTTTTATTTTTTGTTTCCTTTTTTTCCGAACCTCCTTCTACCGTTTTTATTTTTTATTTTTTGGTCCTTTTTATCCCTTTTCAGAAAAAGATTAATCTGTTTAAGTAATTATTTGACACCAGTGTTTAAGTAATTATTTGACAACATATTCTTTATTTAAATAATTATTTGCACCAATTTTTTATACTATGTAATTAACTGGTATTTTTATATAAATAGTATCGTATTTACATACCATTTTTTAATTTATATTATTTGATCAATGGTCCTAATCAATTTGACTACTTGTTCCTAGATATTTATTATATACGATTAGAGAGTTCTATATTATTTGTTGTTTTTTTTTGTTATATTTTATGAATTGTAATTTTTGTTTGATATTTGTTGGAACTTATAATTTATTTGTTGAGATAATATATTAAGTTATATTTTCGAATAAATTAAATAATTATTTTTATAGTAAAATAACTCAAAAATTATTATATAATAATTTTCTTAATATTATAATAATGTGTTCAAATAACTTACGTAATACACAACGATATTACGCTATGCGATGTTGGGATCAAAACGCAATGTGTTGAGCGATATGCGTTTTAAAACACTGATTTTTACTCATACTACCCATACTAATTTTTTTTTTACCTTATATATTTATCTTGTTAAAATATTTTCAAAAATACTTCCATGTTATCCATATCCAGCGGCGGATCCAGCACCTGGCGAGTTTGGGCGGCCGCCCTACCTGGATCCGCATGATTCTTGGATAATGGTATAATTTTAAATATATACTTTAATATCTTTGTATAAAAAATGGTATTGCATGTAAATGAACAAAAGAGAGTTGGGGCGCAGTGGTTAAGGCCCTCCACTTGTAATGTAAGATCTGTGGTTCAATTCAATGCATTGTGCATTTTTTTTATTTTTTTTTTTTGAGGTTATTTGAAAATCAAAAAAATCTTTTGATCTAAATAAGAAGAAAAAAGAAATAATTATGAAAAATATATTCAAACATATATTTTTTGACACTGCCAAAATTGTCCAATATTTTATTATTATTATTATTTAAATTACAATTAAGTTTTCTAATTTTTTGAGAAAATACAAATTAACATTCACACGTTAAGTCCCCATACGACGAAAAAAATGCAAATTTATTAACATGATTTCGATAACGATCATTCACCGTATTCGTAAGTCGACGGTCAATCAAATAATACCATTAAATTCGCCCTACCTGAAATTTGATCCTAGATCCGCCACCGTCCATATCATTTTTTTTTCATTCTTAAATGTCACCCAAACAGGATTCGACATATGAACTTTGTTTTTGATTTCTGATTATAATTCTTTTATCCATGATATATGATTGAATTAAGATGTCAAGTGGAGTTTTATGAGCTACCTGGATCATTAGTCTTTTAAAAACAACATTCCCAATCTAGTTGAATAATTTGTATTTGATAAAACCAATAATTTAAATCCGTATTAATAAGCAGATCATTTAAAGTAAGAAATTTTATAAAATACTGATTAGAAATTTCTACAAATTTTTCCAAAGATTATATGACATTAGTGAAGAAGATTCTAAAAAGGAAATAATTTAATGTATATATTTCAACGTACAACGATCAATATTCTTCTAAATAAATACCGCCCCACCACCTAATTGAAAAAAAAAGGTAAAATAATGTATATATTTCAACGTAGAACGATCAATATTCTTCTAAATAAATACCGCCCTACCACCTAATAGAAAAAAAAAACGTAATCAATATTCTTCTAAATAAACACCGCCCCACCACCTAATTGAAAAAAAAAGTAAAATAATGTATATACTTCAACGTACAACGATCAATATTCTTCTAAATAAATACCGCCCCACCACCTAATTGAAAAAATAAAAGTACCTAATTGAAAAAAAAAGTAAAATCGCAAAACAAAACCAATGGGATTTGAACCCACAATAGATAGCACCAATTTCGAATAAGGTATGAACCAATCCGTTTAACCAACTAATATTTGATGTTAATCTTGTCCAAATAATATATAATTGTACGTTTGTCTGATCACAATTACTCTTAGCCTAAGTTACACCAATACGATATGGACACGAGAACACGCTTATTTTTTAAAATATAGGACACGACACGACTCACACACGTTTATAATATAAATAATTATTTATATATTTTATTTCCTATAAATATTAAATTGTAATGATTTTTAATTTCAATTAATCATCTAAAGAATTTTCCAGCGGTGTGAAAGGAATAGGCCTTAAATCTTGAGAATGAGAATGTAGGGAKTGTTGTCTTTGGTAGTGATACTGCTATTAAAGAAGGAGATCKTGTCAAGCGCACTGGATCTATTGTGGATGTTCCTGCGGGAAAGGCTATGCGATAATTACAAACTCATTCACAATAATTGATAAAATCCCAAGTAAAATGAAAATGATAATAATTAAAAAATAAAAAAAATTGGAAAAGAAATTGAAAAAACGTGTCGGGGACGTGTTCGGGCCATGTCCCCGTATGTCGCGCTGTGTCCTAAGAGTGTCTGAGTCGTGTTCCCAGTCAAAAATTCAAACAAAAAAGAAAGAAATAGGACAGGCGTCCGACACGTGTCGGAGGCATGTCGAGCGCGTGTCCGACTCACCCTCGGGGTCAAAAATGGAGTGTTTGTGCATCATATCTCTTACCCTTATATAAATCAAAACTACTACATAATCTTTACATAAATATATAAAAAAACTTTAAATAACTATTTAATAAATTATAATACGCAAAATAATAATAATAATAATAATAATAATAATAATAATAAATAAAAAGAAAATTATAAAAGTTATAATATAATACTAAACAAAATTCAAAACTTGAATCATAAAGAATATATAAAATAATATTTTTAAAATTCATATAATTATTAAATAAAATTTAAAAAAAAATAAAAAATAAAATAAAATAACAATATAATTCATTTGAATTTCATAAGTTAGGTTAAATAAATATTTATTCATGAATAATTAATATATTTAAAAATAAGAAATACGACTTATATTTTTTTAAATATTATAAACTAAATCTCAAAATAATTTTAAACTAGAAAAAAAAATTAAATTGTGATTAACTTTGAAATAATTATGATATATTATACTTATGTGATTTATAATTTCATTTAGTATTATATTAATCTTTTGTTATTTATCTTAAAAAATTCTTTAAAGAAATTAATATATTCTCCATAATTTAATATAATATTCAAAAAAAATTATTGTTTTGTACTTTTCATGAACTAAAAATACTTATTTAATATTCAAGTTTATTAATTAACTATTCTAAATTTAATTATAAATTTATATATTTTATTTCTTAATTATACATTTTCAATAGTACCTGCAAATATCTTGAAATTAAATAAAAATATAATTTAATTATAGCTAAATCCTAAATACTTATTTTAAAAAATTAAGAAAAATTATTATATAAATAGCTAATTATTATAAAATAAATTATTTAAATATATTCTAGAAAGTTATTTATATATTTAAAACTAAAAATGAAAAAATAAAAAATCAAAGAAATTGAAATAAATAAGATTATATTTAATTAAAATTAAACTCGAATTAATTATTTTCTAAATCTGAAAAATGGTAGAATATATAAATATTTAAAAAAAAATCCTTAGCTGAGTAATGTATATAACCTAATCGAGGGTTATAACTTTGTGTGGTTTTAAAATACTTTATGTGTGTGTGTGTGTGTGTGTGTGTGTGTGTGTGTGTGTGTATTTGTTTCTTAGTTTTATTTAATCATTTCCTAGAACTCAATTTTAGTATTTATTAGCTAATTTAACTTCTTCTATGAATTCTCTATTTAATTTATAATACTATTGATTTATATTTTGTTTATAAAATATTATAATATAATATTAAATAAATCTCAAAACTTAAAATCATAAAAATTGTATAATAAATTATTTTTCAAATAATATAATTATTTAATTAGTTTTAAAAATAAAAGAAACTTAAGAATATATAGAATAATAATGGAAGTCCTTAGTTTATAAAGTAAATTAAATAAATATGGATAATTTTTAGTTTTTCTTTATATTACTGGAATTTTTTTATGATTTTTTAATATTCAAATCAGAAAATATATAATAAAGTATCATATAGATTTTCTATTTTATTCTAGAATATTAATGATTTTAATGATTTATTTTTCATTTTTTAGATTTATCAATAATTTAATATGGAAAAATAAATAAATAAATAAATAAGTAAATATTTTATAATACTATTATTGTATAAAAATATAATAATGTGTTATTAACTACTAAATAAACAAAGAGAAAAAAGTATTAAAAAAATGAGATGTCGAGTCACAAATATAATTGAGGACTTGTGTAACAAATTATAAAATATTATAATATAATACTAATTATAGCTCAAAAATTGAAATAAGGCAAATTATTAATAAACTATCGTTTAAATTCATATATTTTATTTAATAAATATCAAAAGTAAAAAAGTATGAAATTATTATAGAATAATTATATAAGTCATTAAGAATTATAAAATAAGTTAAATGAATGTACAATTAACTATTTAAAAATGAATAATTAGATATATTAATAATAAAAAATATAGCAAAACTTTTATAAAGTATTATAAATAAAATATCAAAGTGCTTTTAAATTATAAAATTTCAAAGTGCTTTCAAGATATATATAAATATTTATATTTTACTCATATTATGTCATTTTATAATATTATTTTTTATTTATATAATTTTAATAATTATTTTAAATTTTTAAATATTCTGTCACTAATCTTAAAAAACTTTCACATTTATTTTATATGATTTTTTTGATGAATTTTAAATTTTAAGTTTATTGAATATGTATTTATAAAATAATTATAAACTTTATTTTATATTTTATATTATTATTATTATTATTATTATTATTATTATTATTATTATTATTATTACTATTATTATTATTCGTGCCATGTATAGTAAATTGATGTGATGACATTAGTGTTTCCACACTATTTCTTCGTAAGCCTATGCAAAACTTATGATATTTTTTTATTTATGTGCCTACGCATAATTGATGATATGTCACCGTTTTTTTTTTATATTGACGCGATGATATCAGTGTTTCCACACTATTTCTTCATGTGCCTACGCAAAATTGATGATATGGCATCGGTGTTTTCTTTAAAAAAAATTAACTTTTTATTGAAATAATTTTGTAACAACAATTTTTTGATTTATGTGCCTACACAAAACTGATGATATGGCACTGGTGTTTTCTTTAAAAAATTTAACTTTGTGTTGAAATAATTTTGTAACAACGATTTTTTATTTATTCATGTGTCTACGCTAAATTGATGATATGGCACCGATGTTTTCTTTAAAAATTGATGTGATGGCATGTTTCCACACTTTTTGATATGGCACCGACCATTGTTTTCTTTAAAAGTTGATGTGATGCCTACGCAAAATTGATGATATGGCACCGGTATTTTCTTTAAAAATAATGTCAATAAAAAAGTAAAATAGCAAAAATGATATGGCACCGACCGGTGTTTTCTTTAAAAAAAATTGATTTGATGCCTACGCAAAATCGATGATATGGCACAGACCGGTGTTTTCTTTAGAAATTGATGTGTTGCCTACGCAAAATTGATGATATGGCACCGGTATTTTCTTTAAAAACAATGTCAATAGAAGTGTTTTCTTTAAAAACAATGTCAATAGAAAAGTAAAATAGCAAGACAAAATCACTAGGATTTGAACCCGTATAGCACCAATTCCTATCAAGGTATTGCTCTAACCATTTAACCAACTATTATTTGATATTAATTTTTAGAAATAATATATAATTATAATCTTGTCTGATCACAATTACTCTTAACCTTATATAAATCAACACTACCACATAATCTTTTTATAAATATAAAAAAAAAAACTCTAAATAACTATATAATAAATTATAACACGCAAAAAAATAAATAAATAATAAATAAAAAGCAAAATATAAAAGTTATAATATAATACTAAATAAAACTCAAAACTTGAAATCATAAAGAATATATAACAAATTATTTTAAGTTTATACAATTAAAATAAAATTGAAAAAAAATATAACAATATAAGTATTTTAAATTTTATAATTAAGTTAAATAAATATTTAATCAAGAATAATAATATATTTAAAAATAGAAAACATGACTTAGATTTTATTAAATATTATAAACTATCTCAAAATAATTTGAAATTAGATAAAAAAATAAATTGTGATTGACTTCGAAATAATTATAAGCTATATATTTTACTTATGTACTTTTATTGAGTTTTTCAAATATTTAACTAACAATTATTTACGAATTTACTCTAAACATAAAAATGTAAAATAATTTAATAATAATAATTAATTAATAGAAATTAGACACGAGTTGACAATATGACATCTTTTTAATCTTTTTAAGTGTGTAAATAAAACTATTAACGAATATAATCTTAACATTAAAATATAAAACTATTTAATAATTATAACAATTAATAAATAAATTAAACATGTACAAGTTACGGGTTGAAAGTATATTCTTTGAATTTTTCATATAATATTTAAAACGCTGTGATTTAATAAATATTTTTATATTTATATTTTAAATATTAAAAATACATTCTTTAAGTTTTTTATATTATATTTAAAATTCTTTAATTTAATAAATATTTTTGATATTAATATTTTAATCACTATTTAATAAGAATGGACTAATACTATAGCAGTTCAAATTGAATCCCAACTCTTTCTTGAAGGCGAATGCGCTTCATCTGTGCGGCCTGAATAGAGAGAGAGAGAGAGAGAGAGAGAGAGAGAGAGAGAGGAGAGAGAGAAGTTTAAGCAAAGAGTTAATCCATGTCCAAATCGTCGCCTTCCCCACAGCCCGAGCAGCAAGAACAGACCAACCATGAACCCGACGCCGTATCTGAAGCCTCTCTGTCTCTAAACCAAGAAACCCTAAATCAGCCTGACCCGCCACCACCAAAATCCGACCCGCCGCCGCCCCCTCTCGATCCGGAGTACAACAGCCCCGACGAAGAAGACGACGACGACGATGAAGAGGGCGTAGAAATCGACGATGGGCAGGAGCAAGAAACCCCAGCAATCTCATCGGACGCGTCTCTCCACATGGTCCCGCCAATCACTGCCCACCATGTGTCCGATTGTGACGTCACCATCCCGTCACCCTCCCTCGGCCCAAACACCAGTCGGAGCGCCGCCGGAATGCGGAAGAAGGGCAAGGGCAAAGGTAAGCCTAATACCAAGAAACAACAAGATTCATTCAACCAAATAGTCCAACGCAATCCGAAGCCCCAAGTTCTACTCGATATGGACAGAGAGATCCTCAGAATCTCCGATCTCACAATCGGAACGACGTTTGTCGGGTTGTAGAAGAGATGAACATTGATCTTCTTATTGTTGGGAGCCGCGGACTAGGCCAAATTAAGAGGTGCTCGTCTCTATTTAATTCCTTTAATACTATGAATTGATTTGGTCACTCTATGATAAATTTGGAATTTTGGTATAAGGCCGTGGTAAAATACTCTAGTAAAATGCGTGATTTGCAAAATAGTCCCATCTCAATTTCACACGAAATCAGTGCATTTCACTTATCAATCATTTGATTGCGATCTGGTGAAATTATGAGGAAATCAAATTTAGATAATTTTATTGGGATAGGATAAAGTTATGATCAAAATCGAGGTTTCATGTAGAAACAATAATTACAAGACTTGCATTTTGTAGGGTCATATGTCAAATATTCAATAAACAACACGACTTTTTTGCAGAGCGGACTGTTTTACTATCTATCACCTCTTAAAGTTATTGGACCAATCTTACAATTTTCATCCGTCATTATAGTACATGTACATATGCCAGAGATCAGCGGGTTCTTTAATTTTAAAAATTCCATTTTCAGGGGAATTTCTGGGAAGTCTGAGCGATTATTATGCGCACCAAGCAAAATGTGCAGTCCTGGTAGTTAAGCCACCGGCCAAGAAAAAGTCGTCTTAATGTATCCAAATTAAAGAGGACATTAGGAGTTTATCTCGACTTTAAATAGTTTTTCAGCTAATAAATGTGGATCTTTGTAAATTTTGTTTAATTATGATGCTCAAAAATTTGGTTCGTGTATTTTTGCTGGAGTCGCTCGATATGAAGGAACTGCCAGGTGTCGTGCTAAAAGAAGACCAGGGACCGATCAGTGTTGCGCCGCTGATGAACTATGGCGGCGGCAGGAGATACTGAGACGAATGAGGTTTTGTTTCTCCTTTCGGTTAGTATGATCCATTTTGAAACTGGATAATTATTTAGCTTTGGTTTAAAATTATGTCTTATGTTGCTTTTACGCCGATTCGATTTGGGCAACTTTGAGACTACTTATTATTTTGTTTAATTTCTTTTTGTATTCGATTTACTGTCTATGCCTAGGGATTTTCACATTGAAGAACAAGAAGAAGATATCGTTTATTATGCTGGTTTATTAGGTAATCTTAACTTAATGCTTCATTTTTAAACTTAGTTTACTATTTTTCCATTGAATGCAACCACAATCCGATGAAACGTTAGTGCAGTTTCTGCTTTTCTTTTTACTGTTTGCCTTTTCATTTTTGTTCTTCAACCTGGACTACGGATAATTAGTTTTCCTGCTACTGATGTACAGCTTTCCAATGGATTTGGAGATGATGTGGTAATCGAATTAAATCCATGATTCAAAGGGGAGGTATTGTGGCCAAAGCTGTACTTGAGGTGGCTGATCTTGCTAATTAATCGGTACTGACGTCTCGATCCTAACTCAGATTTTATAAGCTCGCCTTTTATGTTTTATACCAGCGATCTTTATATTACAGAGGAAGAAGGTTCTTTTGTGTATTATATACCGTGAACCGGAGGACGATCAAGTTGGGAAAGTACAGTTACATACTAATTATTCAACTACGCCAGATGAAATTCGTCTCAAGGTATGATGACTTGAATGAAAATTAAATATTGGCATATCTAATAATATTGTATTTCAGTTGGATTAGATTTGTACAACCACAATTTATAATAATAAATTAACTCTAATCGTCATGCTTTTAGATTGTCTCAAAATTTATTTCTAGTGGCAAACGTTAGATGCACTGAAAACTCAGATGTCGAGGCACTGTCATATGAGCTTGATTGGGGAAAAAAATATTAATAAATCTTATTCTTTAAAGAAGAAACGAATATGCTGGCTAATTATGATCTTAATTTTTATTCAGGTTGTCCGATCTTTATTGCATGAAGAATGAATTGGTTAATCATGATGTACTTGTTGAATTTACAAGTCTCGGATAATTTAATTCCTAATATAACTTTGTAGCTTTATGGTCCTTCATATACCTTCTTCCTAGAAGTAGAGAATATTTATCAAAGAAAAAAGAAAATAATCTCCGATGGGTTAACATATTTCCCAACATTGAACCATCAAATTATCAACACGGTATCCACCAATATAGCATTTTAGTTCAACTGTTAAATTGATCTTTATTTTTATGGCTACGACATGATTTAGCTTGCATGTCCAAAGATGGTAATTTTTTTCAATCTGGATATTTGTATTTGCTAACTATGTATTTTTATATGTGCTTCTGCTGCGGAGACAATTGCATACGACTGTGTTTTCGAGACTAAAATGAAGGTCAAATCATTTAAGGAGAGAAATTTGAAGCTGAATGGTGATTGGAAGTGGTTAGTCAAGGAATTTGCATCCTACTTTGGAGTTTGACAAACACTTGTGTTAGACCAGATTAACGGGTCATGACCCGTTAGGCCATCTGACCCGATACTATAATGTATTAGTTTTTGTACTTTGATGTATTGGTCTTTTTACTGTAAAGTATTAGTTTTTCGTAAATCTCTGACCCGTGTTATGATATATTGATTTTTGTACTGTGATTTATTTGTATTATAATATATTGGTTTTTTTAATAATAATGTATTTGTTTTTACACTACAATGTATTGATATAAAATTTTGGCCTAACGGATTATCCGTTAGTCCGGCCTAACAAGAGTGTTGCCCTTGGAGTTTACCTCTTTTGGTTCAGTTTAAGTTTCCAGGTCCTTGTTTTGAATGCTCAAGTACATTAATTCTTGTTCTCTGATTTGGTATGTGTTTTAGATATTTCAAAGTAATATTTTGGCTAGTTGTTAGTGTTTTGGTATATGCTCTGAATGTCGAAGAAGTATTTTGGAATATTCTTATCATTCTACGGTAATGATAAACGCTTCTTTGCTTTCATTTTTCTAATTCTTGCACATATTCAGGAAATTTATGTCGTCTGAAAGTAAACAATCAAATCGTGTTCACTCAATTATTACAACTTTTAGCGTAACATAAGTATTTCAAATTTGTCACTTTAATAAATTATGACAACTTGTTTCATCAAATAATACTTTGAACTTGTCACTTAAACTAAATCATTTATGATGATTGGCTTGCCACCATATAAATTCATCTAATGATAATGGATTTTATCAAATTATGTACCCCTTAAATCATCATCGAACATATATCTTTTATGATGATCATAATATTCGTCATATATTGCTAGTTTTTTCGTGACAAATAACTTCATCACCTTTCATAGTAAATGGTGACACAATGGTTTGTCATTGTAATTATAGATGTTCAGTGACGGTCAATGTTGCGTCACTATAAAACAAATCTATCGTGGCGAATTACATTATATTTGGCAAATGTTTAATACATATTATGACAATATGAGCGTCATTATAACTCAATAAACATTGTCACCATAGTTATGAATGTCACGGAAAGTCAAATGTTTTGATGACAAATTAAGTGCTCGTCATTGAAAATGGTAACATACGATGACAAAACAGATCTTTTGATGATAATTTTCCAATCACTTACGTGACGAATTCAGCGTCACCAAACAGTGTCATCTATGATGAAAATTTACATCAGCGTCATCAAAACCGAACATTTAGTGACGCGCTTGAAAAAATCGTCACTTTCACCTAATATGACAGTCATACCATGACAACTGCTGTGATGCTCAAATTTCGTCATCGTTTATCTTCAGTGACGAAAAAATAGATTCTAAATGACGAAATGTATCGTCATCGAACATCAAATTTCTTGTAGTGTTAGGGGCAGTGATAAGGAACCTCACCTTTAAAGGACAAATATGGTAGAGCTTGTATTCAAGAACCTTATGCGTAACTGGCAGTGAAGCGCTTTTTGGCAAACGAACAATCTCCCCGGATTTATAAGCATAGACTATTGTCTCACCGTTCCAGCTTGGGCCAACAATTTGAGATATGCCGTCAACATCGACCGCTTGAATGGAGACAGTAAGAGTGACAGGGGAGGCATCGTGAATGAGCATCTTTTTCGCTACTTTGCACCAGTCTGCACCTTAGCAATTGATCACGTCGACCAATCCAGAGCACTTGTTCATATTCCAGATTTTACGTCGCCTACATTTTGCACACATAGATAGTAAATCTAATGGATATTACTAACATTATCAAATACTTTACGTCAATTTTTACATTAATGAAAATGTAGGCGAACGTTTTACATCCAGTTCACAATAGGTTTTTGTTACAAAAATTACATCCACTTTACATCCATTTTTTATAACAGTTTTTAGGTAAGGCGAAAAATGAACTTCAATATTATAAATCAAGTATTTTAAGAAAGTTCACAGCCGTCATATATGAGATTTGCAGTTAAGGCATATGAAATTTGCAGTTAAGGCGTTGTGATTTTTTCTTGTTTTAAGTATTGAGATTAGATAAAATAATTTGTGCTCATATAGAATTACCAATAGATTAATGTAATAATAAATTAAAAAAGAGTTTATGAAATAATGTTCATGAGAAATGACAGAAATAATGTTCATATAAAGAGTTTTATTCAATGAAATAATGTTCATAAAAAATTGAAACAAACAAATTAGACAATGTTCATAATATAATAAAAACCGAGGAAGAAAAAAACTTAAGTTAGCTAGGGCATTTCATCAGCAACGAAGAGTGCACTATTTGGGTTATGAAACACAAATACTCAAGCAAACTCGAGTTCAAGATGAAAAAAAACAACACAAAAAACAGGCATCTATCCAATGTAATGCAGAAATAGAAATAGAGAGAGTGACATAAAAATTACCGATAATGAAACCAAACGGCGGCGGTGATGAATTAAAGGGTGGTGAATTTATTGGGGGCTTATTTTCTAAACTGTAATTAGGGAAGAGAGGGGAAGAACTCAAATTGACTGCGCGATGGGAAGCTATGATGAAAAATCAACTGAAAACGAAAAAATGGGCCGGCGGGGTTGAGACTAGAGATACCTCTGATGCGTTTTCTCAAGCTCTCTGTGTGTTGTCCGTTCAATCAAAGTGACGGTCGAGGTAGATGACTCTATCTATTAGTTTGGGGAAAATAATTAGAAACTGATACATATTCCGTCTCTCAAGTTGATAAATGAAAAATGAAAAGTGGAGAAATACTTTACCAACTGATTTATCGGTCACTAATTAGAGACAGATTATACTTCCGTTTCTAATTAGAGACTGATATTTATTATGTTGCTAAATTAATTAAAAATAATAATTTAAAAAATAGTAAAAAAGAAATTGTCGTTATTCCGTCACTTTTCTGTCGCAATTAGTAACGGAAGGTATCTGTCTCTAAATATCCGTCTCTAATTTCCAATTTCCTTGTTGTGATTATGACTTGAGCATTAGAATGTCTACACCAAGAGCCTAGTGCCTATTTTGCAAGTCAAAATACCTCTAACCAAGTTGCCACCAGATTGAAAGATGTTTGAAGATGCTGAAGAAGGAAGTTGGACGCTGCTCGATCCTATTCTTGAAGTGGTCAACTTTTTGGATGCATCAACATCCTTGGTAGATAATGTAGAATTATAGACTTAATTACCCATGTATTGAACTTTTAGCAATCAATATCAAGCGATTTAGCTGGAAATACTTCTAAGATTATAAATCTTTCGTTAAATAATCATACGTCCTTTCGGTACGTAAGCAAACTATCCAAATTATACTTACGCCTATTTTTTTTTTTTTTAATTCCACTTTTGTTGTGATTCAATATTGCAAATACATATAGTGTCCAGTTCCTAAACACGCATTCAAATAAGATAATCGAATAGGTAATAAACATCAACAAATAAAGTACTTTAATGTCATAAAATTAAAGCCATCAATCTACTCCCATGTCCAGAATTAGAGCGTCTAGTCGGACATGCTTATTTCAAAATACAAAAAGATGTTTGAATAACATATGAGCAAACTAAAATAAAGTATGAAAAGAGAGAAGAAAGATTGCCCCAAGTCTAAGGTCTCGACTTGGTTTCTGTCGTCCCGTCCCATGAATGGATAAATGATGTTCTTCTTCTTCTTAAGCTCCAAGATCTCACTTTAACGATTCCTTGCCCTCAAGTCTTGTCCTCTAGCCCCCTTGTATTATATCTTGTGTCTCTTAGATGATTGGGGTATTATAGGACTCTTCATAGGGTTCTTAGACTTATAAATGCATATTTTAATAATTCTTCCAATGTGCAACTGACCCACACTCGACCACAGGATTGGTTTGCCGCTTGGGGTGCTTTTTATACCGCACGCTGTCTTGACAAACCCAATTTTCTTTCCATATTATGACTAAATTAGTCTTAGGTCTCTTCATAATAATTGTATCCATATCTCTTAACTTTACATGTCCACTTGAATAACCTCAAGTGAACTCTATATGAGAAAGTTATGGGCCAATTTGATTCAAACTTTTCCGTACCTACTTTTATAAATATGTTTGTCAAACGTTTAAAGTCCGCTCGCAAGAGTACGAGGACACTTGTAGGTTGGTAAGATGACTCGAGTCGAATCTCAAGGAACAAGCAATCAGAATCTCGAATGTTTGTTTAATCACAAAGTCACACACGAACATGTATAATTGGGGGTTTTTGTTTGKTTTTGATTTTATAAACTAAGAATTGAAAAGCAAGAACAATTAATTTAAACTAATTAAATTGAACTAATTACAACAAGCAATTAAAAAGATTAATTAATTAAAAACTATGAACTAGGGTTTTGGAGATAAGGAGAAATTAAAGAACATGAACCAAACTACTTCCAATATCATGAACAAAACCAATAATAAGATTAGCATGCATGAATAATTTATCATATAATCACCAAGAATAAATTAAAGAAACGAATTTGAAAGTTGAAAGATTACGAACTATATTATTCAAGAAATCCAAAGTATCAAGCATGGAATAACTCAAGATCCAAAATAAGATCAATTTATCTAAAAGCATAAATTAATGAAAAACTAAACTAAAAAGCGATTAAAAAGGTTTAGAGTACTTATTGGAACTAGGAAAAGCAGTAAATCTCTAGCTATTACGGAGAAAAGAACGATGATCTTGAGCGAAGAACTAATCACGAAAGAAAGAAAGGAGCTTGGAACTTGTGAACTTGAATCTTCAATCTTGATCTTCAATCTACGTAACGAGCAATGGAAACGGGCTCTCTCTACGTCTCGAAACCCTAAGAAGGTGTAAAAGTGTCCCCAAGATGGTTTTAAGAAGGGTATTTATAGTTTTTCCAAGACAACAAGTTTCCTTATTAATTCCCGATTTACCACGTTAACAGTTGTCTTAGCGGTTAGAATAACCGTTAATGCCACCGTTAACGTCTCTATTGACCCCTAACGGTTGGAACAATGGTGCATATAGCAGTTCAATGGGCGTTAAGGATTAGCGGTTAGCTGTAGCGGTTAGCGTAACTGTTAACCTTGCCGTTAAACTTCTCTGTCAAGTAGTCATTTCAAGCTGAGTTAGTCGATCGACTTAGCGGTAATGGTTAGTGGTAAGAGTGACCGCTAACTCTACCGTTAATAGGTAACTCGCTACTTATTCGCCAAATTGCTCATTTCGTCTCTCGGTTCTTGCAACAGTTTGCAAGCTTCATCTCTTCTGTACTGAGCTCCTTCGGTTACTTAGTTGTATGGGCAAAAATAGATAATAATCACCCAATCGCATCAATAACGATCAAAATACGGTAAAATGATACGAAATTATGCTTAATTTACCCAACTTATACCAAAATTAACAACAAAAACTAACTAAAGTACTAACAAAAATCAAGACAAATTCATGTTAATCACAATTTCAAAAACTGCTACAATATCATCTTATGCACGGAAAGTACCATATTCTCATCTTTTCTACTTCCACTTACATGACTCATTTCATAGAAGTTCATTGATATCTTCTTTTAAATTTTCTCATTTAAAGCCCGTTTCAAATTCATTTCTTCTTCTTGTATTCATGCATCCTTTGGTCACCTACCTTGGGATTGTCAACACTCTCACTTCAAATAGGCTAAAAAATCTATCATTTTACATTGAAAAACAACAAAAATGAGAAACATAATATTTTCCAATAAATCAAGATTATGAGGAATATCACATACAAAGTATATGTTAAGCCTATAATATTCTATGAACTATACCATAAAAACACATAATTTTGCATGTGGGCAGACTATCAAAAGGCAGGTAGCGAATGGAAAAGGCATGGTGGCTATGATCAGTATGAAATTACCAAAAATCAATTCGGATTCCACACTGAACATCTCAACTATGTTGTGGATTCCATACTAAACAACTACATATTCTATAAAAGTCAAGCAATATTGTGGATTCCATATTGAACATACCAATTATATTGTGGATTCCACACTAAATACATGTGTATTTCATATTCATAACACAATAATATTGCGAATTCCATACTAAATAGCACACGTGCTTTGACGAGAATGAACTGCGGTGGCTGACGATGACAGTGGTGACATTGGTTGGGTTAAATTTGAAAGAAAGAAAAAGAAATTGAATTTTTTTTATTAAAAGTAAATTAGTAAGTTTTAGGTTATGTTTGGACTAAATATAATGGAAAAAATTAAGTTAGATTAAATTGTAAACGGAGTTTCCTTATTGGACTATGAGGTCATGATCTACATTTAAAGCACGTCCGCACGCGCGCGCACACACACACACACACAAGTGTAATAAGTACGTATAAATATTATTCACTTCATAGTTTTTAGCGTTGTGCCACAAGCTTTGTTAGTAATGTTTCAAATTATATTGGTTCATTTCATTTCACTATTAATTTAGTACATAACAGGGTAGGTTTTATGAACTTTTTTTTTATAAGGAAACTAAATTAGAATATACTTAATTTAAATTATAAGCTACATATAAATATATATACAACATTCCCCTACTAATTTAGATTTTAAACAAAAAAGTGAATGGAATGTCTATAAAGTAAATAAAAAAATAAAAAATAATGGAGCAAAGTATATTATATTTTCAGTATTTTGAAAGAATATAGATACATAAATATTTTGAGTTATGAGAATTCAAAATTTTTTGAGAATATTGTGAATAATAAAGTTGCAATTGGATATAATCTCATTTTGGAAATTATTTTATGTATAATTGTTTTTGATATCTCTTTATAAACATTTAAGAAATTATACTATTCACTCTTTTATCTCACCAATTACTCTAACCCATAGTTCAAGATATTAATTCGATTAATAATCTTAATACACATTTGTTTCCATAAATCTCACCGTTCACTTAGTATATAACTATAAATATCAATTATATCCAATTATTATTTTAATATTAAATCAACTTTAATAATTACATCCATCTTCACATTCACAAAAACTTTCATTATACTAAAAAAATTTTATCACTATTTTCTCTCATTTCAAAAAAGAAAAAAAAATAGAAAAGCAAACTAAGATGAAGTGTTATCCAACTACACCCTAGGAATTCTAATTTATGAGTGAGAATCACTTATTTTCACTATAAATGTCAAATCATGTTAGAATAGTGAATGTTGTATAATTATATTGCATATAGAAGTCAAATAATGTCTTAAACTGAATTATGTATAACTATATTGCATGTAAATGTCAAAAATTATTTGAAAAGTGGGTGGTAGTATTATGTGTATTTACTTACTTAAACTTAAAGATGATGAGATAAAAAGAGAGGAGTATATAATATGATAGATGTTAGGTTTCATAAGTTGTTGGTTGAGTATCGAACAATTTAGGCATCGCGCAAATGGGTATTTTTTTTTCGAATTTTGGATCTAGCTAGTATTCCAAACCTAGCACAAACATGATGTTACAAAGCCAGAAAACCACCTTAAAATTAAAAGCAGAATATAAAATTTTTTATCTATTATACCTAGTTTATTACCAAGCTCTCATGTCCTGGAATCTATAAGTCTAGCTGGACATGGTGTACTAACAACTCATAGACATGTTTTAATCACCATAAACAAACTAAGAATATTACATTATAAAGAGGGAAAAGATCTAAAGCCACCACGAATCTCTCAATACATCATGGGTTCTCATCGTTGATTCTCCTCTTGGATGGATGAGATTGGTGTTTTCTTCTTATTATGGCTTATAGGGCTCCAAAATCTGATATCCTTTCATCTTGGAAGCTCATGAGGATTTTATAAGGCCATTAAATACATGTTTCATATTGACTCTATCACCACGCACTACCCTCAGTCCCCATATATTTGCGCGACATGACCCTGACCCTTGAAACCGGTTGTTCGCCTATGCATAGAGTTTGTGATTCTACTATTCTTTATCATTCTTGTCTATTTGAAATCTATTTTATCCAGTTATCATCCTTGTGCAACTTATGATATTTTGGCTTGAGTCTGACAACGCTATTGCTCCAAATCACTTTTGACATGGAAAGCCAACAAAACAAGCAAATCATAATATTATCTAAAAAAATCAAGATTAACGCTTAAAGTGATAAATTGATATAAAACATGCCATAAATACATGTAAAATCACATTCTAACAAGCATCATTTGACCATCTCATCCCGAATTTATTATTTGTACGTAAAGTAAGGACGACCCTCCTTTATTTTGTTTCTTAAGGAGTGCATGATGAGATTCAGGCTTAAGAGAGAGTGGTGATTGATATTGGTTTATAAACCTCTTATATTTATAATTGCAATTTGTTCATAATGATATTGGGTGATAGTCATTTTTGTGAAATTTTTATTAATGATTTGTAATTAAGATAAAGTTAAGAGGTTGTTTGCATGTGATTTTACGTGTTTTTTAGGGTATATTTTTGTAGCATTTTATATTCTAAATGTGCGTATATCACATGTTTATTCTTGCCATCTAAGGTTATTGGAAAATATTACACATTGCTCATTTTTGTTGTTTTGATGGATAAATGATAGTCTTTAAGCAAATTTGGAGCAAGGGTGTAGCTAAGACAACCCAGGGATGCACGAGGATGAAAGAAAATGAAAAAGAAGTCAAAATGGATGTGAAAAGATGTCTCACCAATACTAAATAGGGACACCCGATAGTGCACAAGTGTTAGGGTCAAGTGCGGCAGGAAACACTGAGTAGAAGCAGCGCACCCAAGAAGGGACTCAACCCTGAGGTTGAGTGGGGTTCGGGTGTGAAACTAACCAGACACAGCAAGAGAGAACTCTACTAGGCACCTAAGAGTAGGGTCGTGTGTGAGGTTTGGTGCCAAAGTGCAGAGACTTAATGGGCAGCAATTCTTAGGTATAATTAATGTTTTGAGACCTATAATTAGACCCCACATGTCCAAAACTGAGATATCATCAACAAGGGACATATCCTATAATATCATATAGTTTCATCTTTAGAGTAGATTTTGGAGCCCTAAAAACTTGAAGAGGATAGGAACACTATCCATCCACCCACGAGAAGAGACGACGAAGACCAAGATGAATCCTTCATTTCATGCCAATTATTATCTATTTTTTTCGTATATACTCTATTTTGAACATAAGTTATTCGAACATCTATATGTGTTTTGTGTTAACCATGTTTGGACAATCACTTTAATTCCGAGACATTGTGTAGATTAATAACAATCATTTATTAATTCCTTTTAATTAATGTTTTATATTTCTATGATTTTATGAACTTACCTTATTCAAGTATCTTGTTATGAATGTATGCATTAGCAATGATAACTCTTTTTTTACATGTTATGCAATATTATAATTAAACGAGAGTGGATAGATCATATTAAGCTACAAATACTTGATATAAATTATAGGGTATACAGAGAGGGTGCGAGGGTTTGTGAAAGCTTTTATCTTTGGTTCTATTGGGAGTTGAATTGCAGAGAAGATAACTACGTGTAATTTGATCTAGAATTTTAGGTTCTCAAATGGGGGGTTAGTTGAGTTTATGTGATTGTCTTATAACATAGAGAAATACGAACATCAATTATTTGTAAAAAGGGAAGTTATTAATTAAACCCATTGTCTTTGAATCCTTTTTTATCATTTTCCTCCTACGTTTTCTTATGTTATTTAGTTTATTTTATGTTATTTATTCTTAGTTTAATTAATTAACATCCTTTCATTTCTTGTCTAAATAAAATGGTAGCAATTATATTTGTAGTAATTAGTTGAATAATTTATCTCTGTAGAATACGATCTTCTTTGCCACTACTGTATTTGATAAACTGTACACTCACAGAGTTAAGAAAGAGGCGAACATGTTTTGGTGCCGTTGCCAAGGACTATTTGTTTACCATGCCCACACATTCTCAAAAGTTACCGTTAGGACCTTTTGATTCGGAACTTGACCAACCGCACGAAAGCTGGAAGTGGCAACCAAATGGACGATAAATATCATGCTTGAAAGTGAGAATAAATGAATTCCACTCAGAGGAGTTCCTTGAAACCCAAATGAAGTCATTATCGAGGACTCCTTTGATGATGATAACTCGAACCAATGAGCTGAAAGAGAAAGAGCCGACCGAGAGTGTGCTGACTATGACCGAGTCAATTGGGAGAGAGCTAAATGAGAGAGAGCGAGGCGTGACCACGAGCTACCCAACCAGGGATGAGTATTACCATATCCCCTAATCCATGATGATTTTCTTCTACTAAGAAATTAGTATTATGGAGGAATGTCTCATATTACCATTCAAGTAAATAATTTTGAAATCAAGCATTTCTTGATTGAATTGGTTCTCAAGAGCAGTTTGGTGGTGGAGACCTCCCCAATAAAAAGAACAATTGAGAATCTCGAGAACCTCTGTCTTCGAGGGAGGATACGCACAAGCACCTTATACATTTTATACAAGTATTTGAATTTTAAAGAATTAACGGTGTTACTCAAGATGTTTTTTGACTTCGCCTTTTTCCTTTCTCTTTTAAGTATCAGGCAGGGTATTGATTGAAATTGATCAATGATGGGAGCCTTACGACGTTCAATGCACTTAAAGAGAAGTTCCTTTTAAAATCTTTCCCTCTAGTGAAGAAGATGTTGCATTTGATGAGCAAGATTAAGAAATTTAGGCAATGGATTCAGAGCTTGTGATCATTTGCTTGAGCTTATTCAAAAGTGTCATCGACATAATTTTTCAAATGGGCAACATATTTGTTTCTTCAAAGAATGCCACTAAAGCTTTTGAACTTCTCGAGTATATGTGATGTGTCGTACACATGCATGGTTTTTAGGGACTTTTATCACATATTTGTGGTCTTCATGAGATTGAATTACATATTTTCACCTTATTTTGTGTTATCGAGTGGATGCTACCGTTGTTGAGTTTTTGTGTATATTAGAGTCTTTTTGCGTGTATTTTACAACATGACGAGGACACGAGCCGAGCTACGAGTCTGATCCCATTTTGTAGGCAACATAACCATGGTGGTGTTACAAGCGATGTCTCTAAATGCATAGATATTCAAGATGCAGAGGATGCAGAATCTGATTTGTTGACAACACAGCCACGATGGTGTCAGTGTTGCAGAGCAAAATTGGAAAAAGAATAAAAGAAGCAGAACAACAGATTCATAAACACGACCTGAACATGTTCCTGACGGTGTCGTTGAACAACTTTTTAAACGGACAGAACCGTACGTGAAGAAAAGTTCATAGACCCATTTATTCATCCCATGCATGATAAAATAAAGCCTTAACAAAATTATGGTCTGTGAGGAATAAAAAGGAGTGTGGAAGGCAGGAGACGACAAATCTGGGGGAGCATATAGAGACACCATACAACAGACATCAAGAGGGATGAACAATGAAGGAACAAACATCTTCTTGGAGAGCATACAATAGCAGCACACAACACATACCTTTTCTCTCCTTTTCCTTCCTCTTTATTTTCGTGTACCATGGACGCCCTATGGCGGCTAAATTCTCTTTTTGTCTTGGTTGAGATGATCAAAAACTTGAAGTTATACATCATTGTGAGATCGAGTTTATTTTTATATTTTCAATTTATATATTTACGTATCAATTATTCTCTGGGTTTATTGTGTGATTAATTGTTTAGCTCGTAGCTTGATCAACTTTCATTCTATGCATGCGGTTTTCTTTGTTTGATTATTTTTCTAGTCAGATTAGATTAAATTATATTCATAAGAAGTAACTAAGATAGATAATTAGATGGATTGTGCATTAATGTTCTTATGTAAAATAATCAAACAAGTTAGTATTTAATGGATTGTTTATTTACTACTTGAGTTGTCGATATCGTGAGTTTTTAATACTATCATTGAGCGAATTCTGCACGATTGTGGGAGTTTCTACGTAATAAGAGTTTATGTGACGAGATTAGGAGATGTAATAATTAGTTTTACGATAATTACATAAATTGTAACTCGTTATTTTCGCATCAAGGATCGGTGAGTCACTTCAAGGTGGAAATCCAATTCAACCAAGGCATATTCTTCATATAATAGTCTACGTTGTTCAATTTTATTTATTTTAGTCGTTTTAATTGATAACTTCTTTAGTTGTTATCGTACTTTTAGTTTATTAGTATAATTAGATTTTAAAACCCAAACCCCCTTTTTAAATCACATTGCTAAAGAGATTTAATTAAATTCTCTCCGAGGATTAGATCCCTACTCTCGTTACTATAAAATTATTGAGTAGAATTTTATTTGGGTGTCTCGACAGCACTACCAATATGGCGACTAATAATTATCAATGGCCATTTGATAGGTCAAATGTTCTAAGAGTAGCGGATGTGATGTATTTTGTCCTTTGAGGAAAACTAGTTTTGAAACTAGGGTCCGGGTTTTAGGATTTCCTTTTAGGCTTAGTTTTTCATGAATTTCTCTATAGCTTTCTTTTTGATTTTTGAGTTATGTGATCAACTATAATTTAGGAGGATGATTAGGGTTGTTTGAGCATATGTCTTATGAGTTTTAATTGAAGACTTTTATTTAAACATTATTATGCATGGGTTTTTGTTGAACTTATTATCCAACGATTTAATTTTTAAGACTATTTTCCTTGTGTTGGGATATATACTTACAAACTTTTTATTGTAGGAATCATGGTTAGTGAGATAAAAGATGGGTAGACCAAAGCTAATTTACTTATCTATTCTACCATCAAGTCAATAGTGCTCGAAGTCATATTTTACTCGAGATAATATTATTCCTACCCCTTTTGTGGATGTGGATTGTCTTAAAGATTTGAGTTTATTTGATGATGTGAAGACATATTTAATCAGATGGGATGGAAGGATTTTCTTACAAAGAGTTGGGATACTTGAAGGCCCAACGATGGAAATTCTTAATACCGTGGAGTATGAAGGGATGAGTCCATAAACGACGATGGGGATTTGGTTCTAAGACGTATTTCTTGGTGAAGATATTGGACAAAGATGTATTTAAACTTATGTATGTAAACCCAGGGAGGCTAAGACAAATGCATATTAGGCCGATTTTTGGAGGTCTTTGATGAATTCGCATAAGCTTAAAAATATCATGATCTGAAAGTGACTTTAGTTCAAAATCAATTTTTAAAGGTACGTGCATACAATTTTAGTGAGCACTCTTTTTACTCGTTCTACTATTAATGAGGTCACTATCTGTGAGATGGAGGTGATTTATGAGATGCTTCATGGTGGGACGATTAGTTTTGGTTGTTTTTATAATGATGGTGTGGAATGAGTGATGATGCTTTTATTGGTAACCTTATCACTTCAATCTTCAAGCCTTTTGCGTTGTGTATGAAGGATTGGATTCTGGTGAATTATAAGAATTTCATTGATCTTGCTATGTTCGAAGAACATAAGTTCTTGAAATTGTAGAACGATAGTTGGTGGTCATTTTAATGACACAAAGGCAAAACAAATATTTTTCCCTTTGTCAAAAGAAGAGCTCGTGACATTTTAGGATAAAAAGAATTTGAATATGTCCTCGGTTGCCCATTTGGCATTGATTGAGGAAGATCCTATTCGAGTGATTCTGCAAAGGTTAATAAGACCCAATCAAGAAAAAGGTTTTATCTAAAGAAGGTGATTCAGGTGATCATATTGAGCTCGCATGATGACAAGGCAGAGAGCAAGTATAATCACCGGGAGTGCTACCTACCTTTTATTTGAGGTGTTTTGTTTGTTTTCTAACTCTTGTTTTAAAAGTTCAAGTCCTTGTCTTTCTTTCTCATATAATTTTGTTTAAGTCTGGGGGTGAAGATTTATTAGAGCTAGAATACGTACCTTATCTTGCATTCATATAGTTGCATGTTAGGTTTTTATTGGTTTAGCACGTTTATTACGTTATTTTTAATTTTTAGTTTATAGAGAGTCGAATCAACTCTTGTGGAAAGGTTGGAATCATGAGACCAATTGAGGAGTTTTTGTGTTGGTTGATGTGAAGATTAGGGGGTCTAGCAGTCAAGTCGAGGATTGATAACGAATATCTTTGAACTTTGGATCTTTTGGAGTATTCGATTATTATATTCACTTGACATAGCTTGTGAGTTCATAGCAAAATGAAAATTTTAAGGAAAAGTTATGTTTACTGAGTGATTCGTTCATTGTGTATGCTTGCTAAACCTTGATTTGAGTGTTAATCGTAGTTGATGTGTGTGGTTTGTGAAGATGGTCTTAGGCAATATTGATATTCACATTGTCCTTCCACAAGTAAAACGCTATAAAAACCATCTCTAGTTGGCTCGCTTATTCTTTATTCACCACATATTTATGTGACATCCTGATGATTTTACGCTATCTAGGTTAGGTTATGTAATTATTATTTTTTTATGAGGGTAGATTATAGTATTGATGGAATAAAGTTGATGGGTGTTTGGAGTTTTATTATTGCGTTGGAAAAATAATAGGCGTCAAAGATTCCAAGCGAAGAAAAAAAAAAGAGGAGAAAAAAGAAAAAAAAATCAAAAAAGAAAGAAAAAAAGAATAAGGGACTTTGATGATAGGATTGGTTGATATGCCTAAATTATTAAAGCTTTGATTTTATTTTTGTTCTTGGGTTGATATGAAGCTTAAGATAAGATTTTTATGTTCATAAGCTCCAAGTATTTAATTGAAGATGAAGTTGAATTTTTTTTATTTTAGTTCTAGATTTTTATTATGAAGTTACTTTATCCAAAATTTCACATCTTAGTAAAGAGCCTACACAACCGAATAAAAGACTTTTTTCAATTCTCAAACCATGCACACGAGTCATTGGCATCAAAGATGATCGATAGAATTATGGGGTAAGTACATATTTGAATTGATTTGTGCGTATACACATCTTTATAGACGAGTGACGAGTTAGTTGATACATCTATATCGTGAGGATCGTGAAAAACATCGTTTATGAATTTGGTGAGACTTGCTCGAATTTTGGAGAATTCATGAGGCTCGAATGCTAGATAACTTAGTTTTTCTAGACTTGCATAGTATTTCCTTGTTTGTTTCTTTGATTGTTAATCTCTTTTACTTAAAGTGGTTTTTATACTTAGAGTACATTGGTTGTGGCTACCAATATTTAAGTTTGAGGGTTCGTTCACATGTGATTTTACATGGATATTAGTGTATATTTCATAGCACTTTATATGATAAATTTGCATGCATTACATGTTTATTCTTGATTTCTGTATTTACTAGAAAATACTATGGTTTGCTCATTTTTATTGTTTTTTATGGATAAATGATAAACTTTTGAGAATATTTAGAACACAAGTGTAGGAAAACCTAATCTTGGAAAACCAAGGGATATATGAGGATGAAACAAATTGAAAAAAAAAAAAGTTGAGATGGATGTGAAAATATGTGACACCTGACCCCTGAACAGGGACACCTGACAGTGCACCCGAGCTAGGGTTGAGTGCGACAGAAAACAGCAAGCAAAAGCAATACCCCTTATGGGTCGGGTATGCAATGGACTTGGCGCAGCAAAAGAGCTCCTGGCCGAGCACCCGAGCATAAGATTGGGTGTGAGGTTAAAGTGTTGAGGTGTAAAAACTTAACGGGGCACAGTTTTTAGGTCTATCTTTGACTGTCCAAGGTGAAGGAAAAAATTGACTTTATCATTATTCCTAACATATGGCGGGATTAAAAAATAGAAATACCCTAAAGAAGAGGCGTGCATGTCATGAGCCTGAACCCAGCCCGATTTTTGGAGGAAAAAAATCCCTCGAAGGTTGTATTTAACAAACTAAGTGTAGTATAGGTTCAAACAGCAACAAAAAAAAACCTTAAGATTGCAACGGATAATAACACCTATTACATATTGCAAATGAGAATTTTCCCTTGTTTACATGACCTGAATATATTTATAGTCTGAGGTAATTATGTTATTAACATGGAAAATGAAGGTTGGGATGGGATGTCAATTGTGATTTTAAAATTTGAAGCTTTATCGGCACTAGTTGGCTAATTTTTGGACCCCGAGTCGACCCTGGTGGGCTGATATTTGTGAAAACTTTCAGTCACAATTGGCCAAAAAAGTCTCATAATTTTAGTTTATCTTGACTGAGAGTTGGGGATTTTTTGGGCCAAAACTAGTTGCCATAATCAATTAACAATGGCTTAAAAAGTGTCATAATATCAGCTCATCTTGGTTAAGAGCTAGGGGGTTTTCAACTAAATTTATGTCAAATTTTTAAAAACCAGTTTCAGCCATACGTGGCCAAAATCGTGTCTTAAATTTCGCCCAATGCGAACTAAATAGAGTCTAAGAAATTATATTATAGGAGAAGACCCACGTCGTCAAAAAGGAAATTAGTGAAGGGCAAGCACACGAAAAATGAGATGCTACACATTCGACGTCGTCTACTAGTCGTACTTTGTTGTCTCGTGGTAGTGGGCGTGGACGCCACCGATGTTCGTGTCACTTTATGTTTAGACTTTTTTCATTATATGTGTTCAGAATGTATATTCAGACTACGGTCATACTTTGTTGTTTTGTTTATATGTTCGTACTTTGTTGTTTCATATTATGGTCATACTTTGTTATTTCATATTATGGTCGTACTTTGTTGTTCATATTATGGTCGTATTTTCCTGCTTTGGGTTATGGTGGCTCGTCCAATATTCGATTCTTGTTACAAACAGGGAAAAAAAAGAGAGATATTAATACACGTATGTTTAGTTTTGTGTACTATTCAACCACAGGTGGATGAACTTATCTACAATTTCCGGTCACTAGTGACTGAAATTATCTGAAATATTCTCGACAACCATTGGTTGAAATTATCACCAGAATTCGGCTATTGCTACCGACATTATTCACCAAATTTCAACCAAATAGGAATGCCATCAGTGGGTGAAATGATTGAGTACATGTCAGACATTGGTGGACAAAGTTTCTTCGAGATTTCAGCCAACCAGGGTTGAATAGGCCGCGAATAGGTTTTTCGCATTCCGAACTAAATTTAATAATGGAGATGCAAAAATTAAAATTCGGGATGAATATGAAGAAATATTTGTATTGGTCATTTTTGTGGTTTTTTCATTTATTATTGATTATTTTCTATGTTCGAAGAATTATAGTTAGATAAAGGTAAATGAAGTGAGATTGAAGAAGAGCGTGAGATTTAAATAATCGAAGAGGAGATGAAGATAGGTAAATGATAGATTTTTTAATTATTGTAAGGTTGTAAAAGTAATTACTAATTGTTGGGAGTGTGTAAGCAATTAAGAACACAATAATAGCATATAAAAACATTTCCCTACTGTTGCAACTAGCAACGGCACGGATACAGCAACCGCACCCTACTAATAATGGGTGTATTTGGTCTCAAACTTTGCTTCGCTGGCCCAAAATTGGGGCAAATTCCTCAACTGGTTTTGGGCTTCAACAAAACCAATTTTATCCTTCAAGCCCGTTACCACGGCCAGACAGCTAATAATCATTCCGTCTAGCAATCAAGGAGTCCCACAACGTTATTCCAGACAAAACAAATCCAAAACGTGCAGGGTCCGGGCCCGCAAGGGCCCACAAAAGAACACAATCCTCCTCAGTCCGTCGTCTCTTTCCCTTCCCAGAAAATCAAACCCCCTTCCCAATTACATTATACTGCAAATTTGGGAAGACATAAAACGAGCTTAACCTGCTGTTTCTAAAAATCTCAATCCTCAGCACTATATGTACAAACACATACAAATACACACACGTATATAGTCAATATGAAGGATGATGATACTCTACCAGTATCAACGCCCACATCTTCATCAGTTCTATCATCATCGTCTTCCTCTTCTTCAGGAATCTCCAAGAAGGACAATTCTTCAGATATCTCCAGCCTCTTCCGCCGCGGCCGTTACAAATTTTGGGCACTCACCGTCATTTTGTTGCTGGCATTCTGGTCAATGCTCACCGGCACCGTTACCCTCCGGTGGTCCGCCGGCGATCTCAACCGCGTCGGCGAAGACTACAGCTTTGCCGCCGCTGAGGATCTCGACGTCCTTGTAAGTTCAGTCATTCCGCTAATTTCGTTCGATAAGCAACGTAAATGTGTTGTGGAGCACCTTCTGTTTTCCCTCTGATTGAATTAGTTTTATATGTGTGTTGATTTTAGGATCTGGAGGAGAGGGAGAAGTTGGTGAAGCACATGTGGGATGTGCACACCAATAGCCAGCAGATTGGATTGGGGGGATTTTGGCAGGAGGCGTTTGTGGCTGCCTACGAGGATTTGACGAGCGAGGTGCCTGCTGTTCGGGAGGCCGCCATTTCGGAAATAGCTAGGATGTCCGTTCGATATGTGCCCCATCAGCATTCTTCGTCATCGGTTAGTTGATATCCTTAAATTTGTTTTTCTAACTTTTGTATTGATTGCCAAGATTATCTAGGCCGACTTTAAAAAGTTGTGAGATTGCCGAAATTTATACCAGCTGGTAGAGTTTGTCTGTGTCTTAATGAAGAGGTAGAAAAGCTTGGGGTCAGTGAACAATGATAAGCTTATTTCGTATGTGACCATTGTTAATATTACCCCTATGTTGCATTCTTATACGTGAGTTGAATTCCTTTTGAATCCACAAGTCCGTGTGCACATCAGTATTTGACATTCTTAAGATGCCAAATATATTTTGTTGGTTGAGTGCTCAAGCTCATGTAGACTCAAACTCCATTCTTTTAGTTGCTCTTTCGAAGAGGTGCTTTAGTTTGTTGCTAGATGCTTCAGTAGCCTCTGAATTTTACCCTCTAATAGAAACTTAGTAATATTCTGAACAAAAATCCAGCCCAATGTCCCACGACCACAACCCAAAAGTACATCACTGATTCACAATAGCCCAATCTCAATATCGTGCACAATTGGCAGCCTTACAATCACACAACTACAAATGGGAGTACCAATGTAACTTAATATGCTGTCATGTATATTACAGCCCCACTCCATATTCCATCCAATGAGTATTCGAACTAGTCTAATTGTAAAATGTTCAGGCATATCACCCATTTTGAACCTATATATGCTTCAATATCAAACACTAATATGAGTAAGATGATGTCTGCTGTATAAGAATAGGTTTGTGGATTCTTGTGATTGTGGTCACTGCAGCATGAAAACAGATCAATAGATGAAGTAAACCAGTGGTTACAGATCTTTATGTAATGATAGTGTTGGGAGTTCTACATGAGTTTGGAGACGGTGGTACTAATTATTTCTGTGTGGAATGATGGAGAAAAAAGGTGGATTTGTCATTTGTAAATTCTTCATTGGGAATTGTTGGAAGTTCAAGGATTGATTTAAAAAAAAAATTGTTGGTATTTTGTTCAAGGAAATTTCTGAAAGTGTATTATGTGAAAGTGAATCATGCCAAAATATTCTTAAGATCAAAATCAAAGTACTTTTCTCCATACTCACTGGTATAACCCTTGAAATATATCTCTTCAGAATATTTTGTCTAAAGCACTTGACAATAAAACCAATAATTTTGCATGACTTTCATCTATTGAAAGAATTTGAAAAAGGCTGGATAGCCAAGTAAGGGAAATGGAGGTAGTAGAAAGTTCTGGATGTTCTTGGAAATGATCCTAGTATTACTATGGTAGGCAATTCAACCATTCTTTGGTGCTATAAAGAGGATTCAGTTGACATCTGCCAAAAACTTTTCTCAGTTCTTAAAACCTTGTATGTGATTAGCTGGCCCTTATAGTGTCTTATATCTTTGGAGATTATTGTATTCTTGAAGTCATTAAATTTCAGTAACACAGCCTCTCTGGATCCTAAGATATGTTTTATCGTATTCTTTCCGAGCATGGTAGATGTGAATCTCAAACGAGCGGTGCCCGGGCAATGACCTCGGCAGGGAGTAGATTATAATTACGGAGGACGAGCCTCAAGTTGTTTATTTTTATATATACGAGCCATTTCCCGAGAAACATGGTTCTACTCATTAGGTAACATTGCGAGAATGCTATTACTTGGTTCTTGTGTTTTTTCGGAACACATACAAATATTGTATTTAGTTAGGTTTTGTTTTTCCTCTTCATCTTGTGTGATCGCCATGGTGCTATACGGTTACCAACAATCTTTAGTTTTCTTTCTGATTTTTTTATTATAATTTTCTTTTAAATCATGTGAGAGTTTTGTTTTTCTTTTCTCATGCTCTGGTTGTTTTGGTATTCTGGTGCTGTAGTATTATTTGAACATATCTAAAGAAGATCTGATTTGAGCCAACCTTCCTGTTTGAGCAGGGCTTCTGCTTTCATTACCCGCCTTGATATTTGTATTATTACTAATAATTTAAATTTCCCTTGTATATTTATCTTCGGATTGTCTTTTCGGTTATGTAAAACTCCTCTAGCCTTGTTATTTTAATTTATTGTTACAGTCCCTGTTGGGTTCGAACTTAATGATGTTATGTAGAAACTTATTAAATCTGCCTGGATAATTATGTTGAAGTGTTTTCATAATTATTGTTTGTGTGGTGGTCGTATTATTTATTAGTAGTATTACTGTTTTCGATTGGGCTTGATAGGTTACTAATATTTATATCAAAAAAAAAAAAAAAAAAAGAGAGAGAGAGAGACACGAGGAGTAGATGAGAGGAGATAAGTATTATATAAAAAACAAAACAAAAAAATCTTAAAGACGCAAGTTCGAAACTAATCAACGCCATTCCAAAGGTGAGCCTTGAATTGATCTTTTTATTAGTTATGATAGATTCAACTACTTTTCATTTCAATTTAAATCAATTAATGAGACAGGTTTTAAGCTCTCGGTTGACAAGTTGACCAATGTTGGTCGTTTGATCATGAAAGGCAGTGGATAAATGACAATGCGAGTAAACATGGAGTGCATTGCCCTTTCCACTATACATTAAATGTTAATTTTCCTTCTTCCCCGTCAAACACCACTAAACATGGATGCTGGACGAATAAGAGACATATTTATTGTTATGAAGAATATGTTGAATTAACTTATTAAAACAAATAAACACTAATGACTCCAAGTCACGAAATTCCTCGTCTTTTTTTTTTCTAGATTTTTTTTTTCTCATGATACAACAATAGAGTTGTTTGATTCATTCAAACTGCAACTATGACAAACCGAAGAACACTCTATTATGTGGAACTGATGGCCTTGGAGTTCAAATGAAAATAGCGCGGCAAATGTTAGACCCCTTCCGTGAATAACCCATTCGTGACCCTTTCTAGTTCTATATGAAAGAAAATTTGAGTTTGTCATTATACTACGTTACTTACACAAAGAATAAGCCAAGAAAATTGAGTGAATGAGAGAGAGTATGAAAACTCCGGAAATCAATTATGAAAGCAAAATCAATCTGCCTTTCCTAAGAATTCCATAAATTTAACTCCTTTGAAACTCCTCACTATCAAGAAAAAAGTTTGTACTTTGATCTACAAAAACAAACTACCACACTAACACTTCACTTACTATCCTCTCATTTCTACTTAAACTCCGATGGGGACATAAAAAACTCCGAATTTAAGCCCTAAACGTTAAAATTTACCTCCTCAATTTTCCAAGATTCTTCTAGCTCTTTTTTGTGATTCGCCAATTGCTCGCTGTATCTAAAAACCGTGAAAAGTATGATTGATATTCACACCGTCCACGTACTTGTAGTCTTCGTTCACAGACTCGGTGCTCGTTTCCCAGAAGACGTCGTCATCTTCTTTGCAGGTTTTCACCGAAAGCAGTCTCGAATCCTCAAACTTATGGCTGAAGTAACCCCAAACTGTGTGGTGAATGATTTCGTATTTGGGCCGCTCTGGGCTCTAGATTTGACTGGCTCGTGTCTAGCTTCAGTATGAAGTAGTCCTCGTCGTTTATGATCTTTTCGTTGATGCATAGTGCGTCGATGAACAGATTGGACGTGGTTTGGGGATCTAGGCCCTGCAAGATTGTTAAGAAATCAAAGCAATGAGAAGAAAAGAGAGTGCTTGCAAAAACTTGTGCTTTTCTAGAGGAAGTGATTCTTCGTAGGTGGTGTTTACAAATAGAATAAAAAAAATTCAATATATTAAGAGTGTTTATAGAAAAAATATTGCAAAATAGTCAGAATAAAAAATTGTTATATACAGAATTAGAGGTAGACGTTGAAATTTGGAAACACTTAATTTTATTATTATTATTATTAACACGACGACCAAAAGTTGAGGTTGTGTATCATGCACCTAAGTGCATAATCAGTTTAATATTATGCGTGATGAATATGAATATTTTGTGATGAATATGTATGTTTTATGTGATGAATAAAGATGTTATGTGTGATATGATTGTATTACCCAGATGTAGCGATCACACTTCAGTTAGGGCGAATTGAATTGTATCGTTTGACTGACCGTCGACTTACGAATACGGTGAATGGTCTTTAATTAAAATCATGTTAACAAATTTGCATATTTTTTCTTGTCGTGTGAGGGCTTAACGTGTGAATTTTAATTTGTATTTTCTCAAAAAATTACAAAACTTAATTTTAATTTAAATAATAATAATTAAACATTGGACAATTTTGGTGTCAAAAAATATAAGTTTGTATATATTTTTCATAATTATCTCTTTTTTGTTAAAAAATGTTTTTGTTAAAAAGTCCGTTTTTGTTTTTCAAATAACCTAAAAAATAAAGAGAGTGATTGCAAAAAATTGTGCTTCTAGAGGAAGTGATTGGGTGGTGTTTACAAATAGAATAAAAAAGTTTCAATATAATAAAAGTGTGTATAGAAAAAACATTGCAAAATTAGTCCGAATAAAAAATTGATATATGCAGAATTAGAGGTAGAAGTTGACATTTGGAAAAACTTAATTTATTATTATTATTATTATTATTATTAACACGACGACCAAAAGTTAAGGTTGTGTATCATGTACCTAAGTGCATAATGCATAGTGCACCTGCTTCTCAGTTTAATATTATGTGTGATAAATATGAATATTTTGTGATGAATAAGGATGTTATGTGTGAAATGATTGTATCACCCAAATGCAGTAGCGGATCCAGGATCAAATTTCAGTTAGGGCGAATTGAATGTTATTGTTTGATTGACTGTCGACTTATGAATACGGTGAATGATCGTTGATCGAAATCATATTAATAAATTTGAATACCGTGTGGGGACTTAACGTGTGAATGTTAATTTGTATTTTCTCAAAATATTAGAAAACTTAATTGTAATTTAAATAATAATAATAATAATAATAATAATAATAATAATAATAATAATAATAATAATAAAACATTGGACAATTTTGGTGGTGTCAAAAAATATAGATATGTATTTTTCATAATTACTTCTTTTCTACACCCCAACTCTCTTTTGTACAATACATGTTCTACAAATTTTATTACACAAACAAATTAAATATATTTAAAATTATACTATTGGCCAAGAATCCGGCGGATCCAGCTAAGGCGGCCGCCTAAACTCGCCAGGTGCTAGATCCGCCGCTGCCCAAATGTACAATGTATATAGTACACTTCGCTCTACACACTACAAAAAAATTCGGCAATCCTGACGGCCAAATCCGTCAGGATTCCGTCAGTATATCAAATACTGACGGCCTCCTGACGGATTATGGCCGCCAGTATATTTGCGGTCAGGATTGTAGAATCCTGACGGAAATTGTAACCCGCCAGGAATGCCGGCGGTTTCGTTGACGGCTTGTGCCGCCAGGAAATGCCCGCCAGTATTCCTGTCGGGTGTTACACCGTCAGCATTACTGGCGGGTACCTCCGCCAGTATTTACTGTCGGGTAACCCGCCAGTATTTACTGGCGGATTTGGCCGCCAGGATTTACTGGCGGGATTAATAAACAAATGAAATAATTAATTTTAATTAAATTAATATTAATAATAAACAAATTTTAGATAAAATTTAATTAATTAATAATCAAATTAAAAATAATAGACAAATAAATTTTTAGAGATAATTCAAAATAAATAATCCACTAATGAAAAAAATGAAAATCAATAACAAAAAATCGTTTAATCAGTCGAATGTATAAAAATATAACTATCCATCTAAATCTCCACCATCTGGACTACGGGGAGGGCCAACGACCCATGGCCCGAGCAACAGCTTCTTCAATCTGCTGTTGGAGCCTCAACTGGGAACGCTCCTGCTCCTCACGGATCCGCTGAATCTCCAGCGCCTGCTCGTCGCGGATCCGCTGAATCTCCAGCGCCTGCTCGTCGCGGATCCACTGAAGCTGCTCAAGCTGCTCCTGCTGGGACTGCACCTGAGTCTGGAGCCTATGAACATCGGCGGTGGAGGTGGAAGAAGTGTTGCAACCCTTCTGAGTCTTCCCAAAGCATCCAAGGCCATAGCGTCGACCCTTCCTATTCCCGACGGATACAGGCTGCACAGACGGGTTCGCAGCCCAGTAACTACGAGCTTCTGCTGAGGTATCATCGAAATCCCGACGGCACATTTACGGATCCCAAAGCCCAGAGGATAGCTGTAAGTTTTATATGTTATATATATAACCGATTTATTATAAAATCTGATAAAAGTTATTATAGAATCTGATAAAAGTTGTTTGGTAATAATAGTTGAAAATTTTGATATCAGGAGGATTATGAGAGGGCTTTGGAGGAGAGGCGTGCTGCGTCGTCTGATGATAGCAGCCCTCAGGTAGACCCGAACGAGGTCTACCTACAGGT
>BMAC01000085.1:1960280-2004059 GCA_014905375.1 Phtheirospermum japonicum | reverse complement strand
AAAATTGCGTCGCGCAGCAGTCTGTATCCAGAGAGAAGAGAGGAGAGAAATTGAGCGGCCCCCTTCTACCTAGCCACCGCCGTCCACACCGCCATCGCCGTCCACAGCCCGACCACTCCGGTTCAAGCCCCCAGCCCACCGCCGCCGCTCCGGTTGAAGGCCAACCCCAATCGCCGACAGCCCACCGCCGCCCTCCGGTTCAATCCCAGCCCAAGGGCGGCCGCTCCAAAGGTCCACCACCGCCTGCCTCCACTTCCGGCGCCGATCCAAGGTCCCCCACCACCTCCACTTTCGATTTTCATTTTATATTTTTGATTATTTTTATGTATATTTGTATTTGTTTGTATATTTTTTATATGTTTGTTGTTTAGTAATTGTTATATAATTGATTTTAAAGGTTAGAGTTAGTGTTTGTTTAAGGATTAGGTTGAAAATTGGGTTCATTAGAAATTAATAGGTTAAATTCCTGACGGCCATAGGCCGTCAGGACTAGCGGGCCTTTATTTTTTTTATATTAAAAATAGTATCCTGACGGCCATGACCGTCAGGAGTAGCGAAATTATTTTTTTTTAATTAAAAATTATATCCTGGCGGCCTCGACCGTCAGGATCCTGACGGCCAAATCCGTCAGCGACGCCAATTTTATATACTGACGGGTATGGCCGTCAGTATAATTAAGCGGGATAAACTCCCGCTTTTTTCCTGGCGGTTACCGGCGGCCTATAATGCTGACGGCCAAACCCGTCAGCATATCCGCCAGCAAAGTTGGCCGCCAGTAAATCCGCCAGGACTGTCGGATTTTTTTGTAGTGACACCACGTAAATTCATAATCACCCACCGTACACATAATTCATATTTTATCGTATATTAAAGTCATATTCATTATACACATAACACAATTTCCAATAATTCAATATGATACAATTATATATATACACATCACACAAAATATAAGTATTTATCACAAATGACAAACATATACAGAAGCATAAGTTCAAGCATTTGCAATAAAAATACAAGACAAAAATACACACACTCATCACACATAATATTTATATTCAACAAACAAAATACATTCATTGGATAAAGCATCAATATTATAAAACACAATTTTTAGTTCTCCTAGTATAAAACTCAATATTTTACAATTGTATATAATCACACACAATATTCATATTTATCATACAAAATATACATATTCATTACATTAAACATTCATATTCATCGTACAGTATATTAAATCTGAGTGCACCATGTATTTACCATTTGCATGGTAAAAATCTCCCCAAAAGCTAGCGATCTTTTTTTTTTTTTTTTTTTCGTGCTTGCAAACTTCCGTATTTAGAGGAAGTGGTTCTTCGTGGCAACAACGAACAGCAGCCGAGAATCATAAATTGGTGGTGTTACCGAACAAACAACTAAAAGTTGAATAAATTGAAAGCGTGGTACGAGTACTTTGTAAGAGTCAAACAGGATCAGAATCAGAAGCAAGAGTGACATTTTTTTCTATTCATTTTTATTATAAAAAAGCCGTTGATCACTTTGTTACTATTGCTTGCAAGCTCTTCCTAACAAGACACTTGCAAAAAAGAAAAATGATCAACTGAGATTGGTCTTTTTTTTTTGTGTGTGTGTGTGTGTGTTTATGCTGGAAGTAAATTGGAGCATACATGAAGCATTAGTACCTATAAGAATCGGCGAAAAGGCCTCGGAGGTCCGTTTGAGATTGGTCTCTCTTGATTTGAAGATTGCCTCCACGAAATCTTATCGTTGCTTCCTGATGACTTTGCTCCCGGGAATAAGCCACTCCAAACAGGTCAGGATTCTTTTGCCACAGCACGAAACCTCCGGAAATATAGTATAATATATCGATCATCAATTAAATCAACTATCATCGTTACACTATTATATCGCAATTTATTCTCTATTACTTTCCTGTTTACAAATTACATCATACTAAAAGAACAATCATAAATCATATTAAGTTTAATCATTTACAATTTTCATATGACATCATGACATCTGGTTTGCTTGATCATATATATTCACTTCAAAAATAGAAAATATTATCTGCTTTATTTGACTCCATACTAACAACAAAATGAACTTTGTTTTATGTTTTCGTTCTTGCAACCAAGAAATATAAAAAGAACGAATGATCTTGACCATCATATTGTAACTTCATTTATGTTTTTCCTCGTTTGATGTAATATACGATAACAACTATTGCGTAAACATTCAAGACTGTGAAAAATAAGAAGTTAATTAGAAAGACGGTCTCAGGGTGAGACGTATGACATGAAACACATTTTTGGGGGGGTTCAATTTAAACATAAATCCAATACTTCAATTGATTCAAGTAATACTCGATAATGTTTATCGAAAAATAATACTTTGATCAATGTAAAAGTATCAATTACCACCGTCACTTTGAGACGGTCTCACACAAGTTTTTAAGTAATTAGAAAGGATAAAAAGAAAAATAAAATAATAATAAGAAGCTGAGTGAGTAAGTACTGACAATGGAATTATGTTTGACTGCGGTCGATGGGCCGATCGACTTGGACTTGAATAGGTGTAAGAGGAGATCCCACAATGTAAAGAAGAAAGCTCATCCCATTATAACGGGCGGTGATGATCGGCGAAGACCACTTGTCGGGAGTCTGAGCCTTCATCCACTTGGCCATATTCTGACACCTCAGTGCGACCGTGTTGCTCAAGCCAGCAAACATCTCCTCCGGGACCGGCACCTCAAGCACCATGCGTCTTCTCGGTCGAAATTCGGGCACATTTTCCTCATCACATGTTTCTGTCCTTTTTTTTTATGTGCATGCGACATTTTCTTTTTTCTTTTCTCTTCTTGCTTATATTGATGCTGAAAAACTGCTGGGCGGAAATTGAAAAATCCAGGACAATTCTTGATGACTGAAAAGAAAATTCAGGGTGTGTTTTTCTTCTATGCGATGAATTTAGTGGATTTGTTGTGATGAATTAAGTTGAGGGTTGTCCTTGTTTGTAGGGGTCGTATGGGCACGGTGGAATTTTCTTTAGCCTGGATATCTGATTTGTGTAACCAATTCGTTCAAATTGGGTCTTGAACCTTTTTTTTTAAATTTTTTTTCCAGGTTACACGGATTTGTGTACAATCTATGCGTGTGTGCTCATCAAAATTAAACAAAGTCGTCAAAATCTTGAAATAGACATGACATATTTATACATTATAGCAATTATGCGATTAAAAAGTTTGGCTCACCACCAAGAAGACATGCCGCTGAACTCTAAACTATTCCCTCCGATTTGAGCAAACTACATACAAACCCAAATCGGACCGTCTCGATGTAAGTACTCCAATACTTAAGTCAGTACTTTATGTGGTGATAAAATAGATCTCAAAAAGTAGGATTAGATCAATTTAGAATAGAAGTGAGGCATGTGCCCTCTTTATATAGACAAGAGACGGATTTCTAATTTAGGGTTTTCGTCTCTTATTCACATCATAATTTCATAATTAACCCACCGACTTAGAATTAGGATTTCTCCTGTATGCTAAGTTAGCATAATTATTAGAACTCTCGTATTTTGTTAAGTTACCATAATAACCATGGGCCAATAACAATTCCGTACCTTCAGCTCGCTGGGTCACATACCATACCATCCATACCAGCCCATTGGGGTCCATACAATAACCATATCCAACTCTCCCACCAGGCTTATTTATTAGCATAAACATCATTTCAACCCATAAGAGGTTGCCTCATTGACCTGACTCGATGTACATGTCGACCTGGATATTTGATGTCGTATTAGATAATTCCCCACATTCTACCTGATTGAGGTAGGACCACATGCATCTTGGTAAAAGCGCAAGCCGTCAAAGACACCCTAATCGTCAACTATTAAATGCATATTGTCGTTGTGTCGGGCACATGTCATGCACCTATTTTATCGTAATAAAGTAATCTTGTGGGCTCAAAAATGAAAGACCCACAATTAAACCCTTTAACGTTTTCACCCCCATTCTCTGTAAAAACTCACTTACGCCATTGACAATTTTCAAAAACTCTCATGCAAGCAAATCTTCAGTCGACTATCTGACCTAGAAAACCAGCCCGCGATGCTTCTAATCCGAAACACCATGTAAGTCCCCCTAGTTACATTTAATTTAAATGGATTTCTCCATTTTCAATTTAATTTACTGCATTTTGAACATATTTCTTCCCCCTTTTTCCTTGTTTTCTTGTTTTGTTTTAGCATCTTCTAAATCCCATAATTCTGATTCATAAAACCCCAATTCCGATTCCCCAATGGATCTCGTTTCCATTCCACACACCTTATCTGAGTGTGAATTTGTAGAAGTGCCCCTGACTAGGAAAAATAGTAGAAGAAACCTTAGAATGCCTAGGACCGGCCTCTTAGATGAGCCAGAGGGAGATCCGACCTAGGCTGAATTCGAAACCCACACTCGGATGTTAACTGAAGAAATCCCTGAAGCTATCCCCTTACCTCCATCCTAAACATTCCCTGCTCCTACTGACTTAGCCTGTTACCAGCTTAACCTTGTAATTATCAATCCCCTTTTTTCTCATACCGACTTACCTACTCTACCCCAAATCACTAGGGTCACCATAGAAAACCCTTGGGTCCTTCCTGACCCTGCTCTTCTTCCTATATTTATAAGGAACCTCCATCTTCCCAATACTATGATGCTAATTCTCCCTGAAGTTGGCAAAAATGAGGCCAATAACCCCCAAACTGGTCATATTACTTTTTTTGAGGACCATATTACAGTAGGGATTAGATTCTCTATGCACCCTTTCATGGTCGTCTTGACTGTGAAATATCGGGTTTCCTTCCTTTAGATAACCCCAAATTCCATCCGCTTTATTATCGGCTTCCTGATCTTATGCTAGTTTTATAAGGTAGAACTAGATGTAGATTTTTTCTTCTTTTGCTATCAATTAAAAGGCCAAAAAGGCTCCTTTTACCTCTTCTCCCGCAATGGAACTCATTTCCTCTTCAAAGCTTCTTCAAAGGTTCGTGAATACCAAGCTAAATTCTTCTTCTTGTGTTCCTCTGAATTCTGGCCATTTCTTACACAATGTCGAGAGATAACCCCTCCTCACAATCCAGTAATCATGAGAAATCCTCCTTCCACGACCCATAAAATATATAAAGAGCACATCGTGAAGTGGAATAAATGTCCCTACAACCTGGTGCAACTTACCAGATTCGAAAGGGTATACACCTTTTTGGGTCTCATCCGCCAACCTTTTAACCCCATGTCAGAGTCTGAGTTCAGTACGTCATCATCCCTTAAGTCCTCTATTCCAAAAAACTCATGTTATAATGATACTAACCAACTCTCTCATTTTGCAGAAAACTTTGTGTTCGGCAGCTCTTCTAGCTCGAAAGATAGTAAAGCTATCCTCCAACCACACTCAGCCCCTACCAAAGCATACGCAACACGGGCTGCAAATTCGGAGGAGGAAGTGCAGGTCGCTTCTATGCCAGAACACCAAGTGGTTGAGATTGCTGACACTACAGATGACCAATTTCCCAGCAGAACTGCTGTGCAATTGGTGCAAGAGAAAAAAGACGATCGGTGGTTGATCTCAAGCCCAACCATCTTCTGCCGCTTCTGAGCATGAGGTCGCCATTTTCGATCCCTGACCTACATCTCCTCCACCTCCTAAGCACCGACGTACTCAAGTGGCATCCAGCGTGACTTCTCCATCTTTAACCAACAACCTCTTGAACTGCGATGACGTGGAGTAGCTTCAACAGGAAAAGAAGTTCCTGGCGACCATCAACACCCCTAATCAGGTGGGCTTGATGTCACAACACTTTCACTTAAGTACTATCTTCATTGGTATGCCTTTGCTAAACTCATATGTTTTTACCTTAAAAACTTTAACTTATATCTATCTGGGCACAGCTGGAACCCATCATTGTCTCTCTCTCTCCAACCATCTTCTAGTTGTCAATAGTGAAGAGATGTCTCTAGATAAATGAAATAAGACAGCTAGCGAGCTGGCGCAGCAGACAAATATGAAGACTGAGCAGCTTTCTCTGACTCAAGGCGAGCTGGATGAGGCCTGATGAATAACGACCCGGGAAGAAGAATTGAACGTCCTACGATGAGTGTTGGAGATGGCTAATGCAAAGATCTCACTAATAGAAGCCGAGCTCCACAACTTCAAAGAAAGTCCTCAAGCGAAACTGGCAGATATTTAGGAGAGATATCAAGTCAAGCTACAAGAAGCTCATGCTCGGGGGTTGGGGAAAGGTCGAGCTCAAGGAGTTGATGAAGGTCGCCGCACTTTTCTAGGGGTCACAGTAGGTCGGCGGTTCCTTAAAGTTTAAAGGATTAGCCTAACGTTGACTTACATTCATACCACTACTTTCCTTCAAAAGGTGAGCAAAGGCGCCAAGTTGTACTTCAGGACTGCTATTGAGCGAGCTAACTAATAGATCCAAGCTGCCGGCCCAAACTTTCAAGTGGGTCTGGTGAAATCTCAGAATGGCCCTCCTCCCTATGACTTTTAGAAGGGCAACATCAATCAGCCCAAAAAAGTGATTTGATGGTACAAGTGTGTGGCTCAAGCAATTGACTTAGCTCAACTAAACTTCGAGCTTGATGTTCCCTTACATTAGTTTGTTCCTCAAGTCCCCCCAACTGCCCCTTAATTTGTAAACTTTGAATCTGTGAAAGTCTAAACTTCTTTTTTTATGCAATGTATCTTTATTTTCATTGTTTAAATATTCTTCCTAAACTTGCAATAATAACTTTAACCCTTCCCAACATAAATAAAACCACAACACAAGTATAAAAACCTGCGACCATCAACCTTTCATAAGTATAAAAACCTACAACCAGCAACCTGTCACAAGTATAAAAACCTAGGACCATCAACCTTTCATAAGTATAAATACCTGCGAGCATCAACCTTTTAGAAGTATAAAAACCTGTGAGCATCAACCTTTCACAAGTATAAAAATCTACGACCATCAACCTTTCAAAAGTATAAAAACCTACGACCATCAACCTTTCACAAGTATAAAAAACCTGCGACCATCAACCTTTCACAAAATTATAATTTTCAACCATAAAGTTATTATCTAACATAAAACAGCTCTATCAAGAATTATGTCATAAACCATAAAGCCATCTCCAACCTAAACAAGCTCTGGTTACTTTCATAAAAAAATTATATTAAACCATAAAACTACAACTCATAAAGTATTGCTTAAGAAAGACTTAACCTATAACCATTAACTATAAATCAAAAACCATCACCGACCTAACCAAGCGTCAACCCATAACCATAAAACCATAAGGCCATAAACCATCACCGACATAAAAAAGCATCAACCCATGACTATAAAGCCATAAAGTCATAAACCATTGCCTACCTAAACATGCATCAACTCATAAACATAAAGCCATAAACCATCGCCGACCTAAACAAGCATCGACCATAACCATAAAACCATAAAGTCATAAAACTTGTCGATTCCTATCTCCATAATCATAACCTCCATTTTGTTAATACCCTTCCAACCTAAATAAGCATTAGGGAAAGTAATACATAACCATAATTATTACCATATCGCATACCTCCTTTCCATCTAGGCATAATACTTCTTCAGATGACAGATATTCCAACTCCTCGGCACTGCCTTACCTTCACCATCTTCCAACACATATGCTCCCCCTTTCAATACATTGGTCACCTCGAATGGTCCTACCTAGTTTGGATCCAGCTTTCCAGTGGTCTATATCGCATTGGCACGCCTCTACCCCAGGTCGCCAACCTAAAATTGCTCTCTCTTTACCTTTTGATTATTTGTTGCCTAAACTCTTTGTTTATACCTTTCTACTCTTGCTACCGCCTTATCCCTTATCTCACCAATTACCTTTAAAGCTCCTTTGGCCAATCTTTCATTCTCTTATGGATCGAAGCAGCTAAGAGATGTGATCCCCTTGATATCTTTTCCAGAATGATAACTTCCATGTCGTAAACTAGGCTAAAATGAGACTCCCCTATAATGGTTCGTGGGGTTGTCCGATAAGCCCATATAACTGATGAAAACTCTTCAAGCCATAATCCTCCTATTTTCTCCAGCCTCACCTTTATTCCTTGCATTATAATTCTATTAATAACCTCAACCTGTCCATTAGTTAGGGGATGCGCCATTGAAGCGAATCTCTGCTTCATCCCCATTATCTCAGACAATTCCTGCATTATGCGCTCACTGAATTGCATGCCATTATCCGAGACTAGTACTCGCAACACACCATAGTTGCATAACACACTGTTAAATATAAAATCAATCATCTTCTATTCATCTATGTTGGTCACAGCCTCAGCCTCCACCCACTTTGTGAAGTAGTCCACCGCAACCACCAGATACATCTTCTTACAAGATGTTTTTGGCATCAGCCCTATAATATCAATCTCCCATTGTGCGAACGGTCAGGGTGAGCTCATCACCACCATATCCTCTACCAGTACATGGATTATTGGTGCGTGCATCTGACATTTTTTGCAGGTCATCACGAGCTCTGTTGCCATCCTCTTCATTCCTGGCCAAAAGAATCCAACTCGTAAAGCCATCCCGACCAAGGCCCTACTCTCGCATGATCTTTGTAGTACCCTCATGTATCTCTCGCAATACTCCTAACCCTTCTTTTATGGATAAACACTTCAGATATGGCCCAAAGTGTGACCTCTTGTACAGGTGCCTATTCATCAAGCAGAACCGAGCTACTATCCTGGCCTCCTTAGTGGATAATTGCATATTGTACTCTACTCCTTTGTTAAGAAACTCCCGTATCGGTTCTCAGAAATCCTACCTTTCCTCTATCTCCATTATATCACCTCCTTGCTCCAAACTACTATTAGGTAGTTCCATTAAAGTAACAGTCCTTGTGTTGCAGTCCCCCAAGGCTCCTGCTATCTTGGCGAGCTGATATACCCTTATATTTTTTACTCGCGGATGTTCTAATTTGAATTCCTCCAATTGAGATACCCCTTGCTTAATTTTACCCAAATACTCTTACATGCATCCCTCCTGTGCCTCCAATGACCCGTCATACTGGCGACCTACTAGCTGGGAGTCTGTATATGTTTTGAACCCTCTTAGCCCCAGGTCGCCTACCATTTTGGTTTCTTGCAGTAACGCCTCATATTCAGCCTTATGTTCTAAGGCTTTGAACCCCAATTTCACCGCAAAGTCTAAGTTTCCTCCTTCTGGTCTAGTTAAAATAAGTCCTAGCCCTGCGCCACCTACCATGGTCGACCCATCTTTGTGCAATAACTATGCCTTCTGCTTAACCCCTTCTTCTTATGAGCACGTCATCTCTTGCAAGAAATCAACTAATACCTAGGCCTTAATTGTTGTCCTTTGCCCATACTCCACATCATATTCACTGAAATCTACTGCGCACTTTGATAATCTCTTAGATACAATTTTACTTAGTACTTGTTTAAGTGCCAGATTGGTCCTCACTTTAATCCGATAACTTAAAAAGTAAGGTCGCAATTTTCTCTCCATGTAGATCAATGCGAATCCTCCTTTCTCCAACTCCAAATAACTCTGCTCAGCACCTCTCAACATCCTACTTATGTAATAAATAAGCCTCCGACTGATGACCTCCTCTCTAATCAGTACTAAACTTACTACGACCTCCCTAAATGATATGAATAGGATCAAATCCTCTCTTGGCATGGGCTTCGTCAATAGTGGAGATTTTACTAAGTACTTATTTAATTTGTCAAAGGCCTCTTCTGCTTCTCTCTGTCCATTTAAACTTAGACCTTTTTCCTCAAATTATCGAAGAAAGGAAAACCTTTCTTGGCCGACCTAGAAATAAATCAGCTAAGACCTGCTATGCGACCTGTTAATACTTGCACCTCTCTCACAGTTCAAGGGTAGGGCATCTCCATCACAACCCGCACCTTCTCTGGATTCACCTCAATGCCCCTTATTGTTAACATGTATCCTAAATATTTCCCCTATCGCACCCCAAAGGAACACTTTTTGGGATTTAGCTTCATCCCATACTGCCTAAATGTTGTGAAGGCCTTATTCAAATCCTCCATGTGAGACTCTACCTTCTTAATCTTCACCAACATGTCGTCCACATTGACCTCCGTAATTGACCCCAACAAACCTTTAAACATCTTGTCCACCAAAAGTAATACGTACCCATTGATGTGACGAAGCTCACCTTAAGTTGATCTTTCTTTTCCAATAGGATCTCGTGGTATCCCTGGGATGCATCCATCATGCTCAGCAGCTCGCACCCCAAAGTTGAACCCACTAGATAGTCAATACATGATAGCGGATAATGATCTTTTGGGCAGGCCTTGTTCAACTCGTGGAAATCGACACGCATCCTTCATTTAATTCATGGCTTTGGCACTATAACCACATAGAAATAATACTTCGGAAATTGGATCTTTCAGATATGTCCTACTATCAGCAGCTTCTATACCTCCTCCTTTATCACCTTGTCCAATTTTGCCCCCAAATGTCTTCTTTTATTTCTTAATGGTCTCACCCCCAAATATATACTTAGGTGATGTTGTGAAACCTCATGGGCTACACCTGGTAACTCGCTATCTCTAAAATCAAATATATCTCAGAATTTCTCAACAGAGAGGCGAACTCCACTTTTATGCGATTTGATAACCGCCTGCCTATCCTTGTTTTATACCCCTTCTTACTGATTAACATGAACTTGTACTTGTTCTTATTAGTATTTTAGTTAGTTTTTATTATTAATTTTTGTATAAGTTGGGTAGATTAAGCTTAATTTCATATTTTTGTACTTCCAGCTTATTTTACCGCATTTTGATCGTTATTAATGCAAATAGGTGATCATTCTCTGTTTTTCACCTTATAGCTAAGTAACCGGAGGAGATCAGCATGTAAAAGATGAAGTTTGATGACCAAGAGATGAGAATCGAGCCTTCCGACGAAGAAGTAGAAAGTTTTTAAAGTTAATTGTTCAGTTAGCGGTAACCATTACCACTATGTACTACCGTTACGACCTAGCGGACACCACACCGATACCTTCCCACTATCCTAATCGCTAAAGGTAGACAGAGAGATCCCAAACCATGCTAACGGTGACCTTAACAGTATACCTTACCGCTAGTCCCACCGTTAGCGATCAACAGAGAGGTTTAGCGGTATACTTAACGGTCACTCCCATACCTCTACCAATACCGCTATGGATAGACAGAGACTTTTCAGATAAGGTTAACGGTACAGTTAGCGGTATCCCTTACCGCTAGCCTTACCGTTATCGGACCCAAAAATCGGATTCTTAACCCTAACTTGCGCTCTAAGACATGGGAAAACTATATAAACCCCTCTCCAATCCGTCTTAAACACACATTATTCACTACCACAAATACTCTTAGGGTTCTTAAGACATAAAGGAGGCTGGTTTTCATTTTCCAGTTCGTAGATAGACGATCAAGGACGAGGAAACGAAGATCGCAAGTCCCAAGTGTCGTTCGTTAGCGCGAGATTCATTCTTCGGCCATGATCCATCACTCCTCTCCGGAATTGATGGAGAATTTACTGATTTTACTAGCTCAAATAAGTTTTCTAAACCTTTTATTGATTTCTAGTTAATTGTTAATTTATTTATATTTTTAGATAATTGTTCTCTAGTTTACGGAATTCGTATTGTTGATGCGTGAAACTTTGGATACTTGGATAATTAAGTTCGTAATCTTTCATTTTAATCTAGATTATCTAATTCAAGCTTGGTTATTGGTGATTTGATTACATCGAAGTTATAATTATTCGTTCATGTTAGTTATTGCTTTTGTGTGGATAGTTGATGTTTGGATTTGTGATTAGCATGTTTAGTGATATTGTTACTATTAGTTCGTTGATTGAATTCATGCTTAGTAGTTTCGTTTATGCTTAGTTTAGGGTGTTTAATTTCATTCATGCTATTTTACTCGTTGTTACAATAGGAATTTGTTCATTCTCAACCCCCCCCCCCCCCCCCAATTATGCATATTTATGATCAAAACAAACATTGAGATTCCGATTGGTTGTTCCTTGAGAATCGACTCGAGTTAGCTTACCGCTTTACAATTGTCCTCGTACTCTTCCGAGTAGGCTTGAATGTTTTAAAAATGAAAATATAAAAAGGGGTGCATAAAAGTCTGAATCATAATCTTGGCGCCGTTGCCGGGGAACAACAAAGGTTTCAAAAATGTTTGTTTACATTATTTTCTGTTCAACCATCTATTTTTATAAGTGAAACGAGATCGTTTCTTCCATTTGGTAAGTTTGATTTGTTGTTATGTATATGCAGGGTAGACGATCTCTTCGACTAGAACTTGCACCATTTATTGTCAATATTCATCGTTCGAATTTAGCAGCACCCGCACCTATTCCCAAGAGCGATTCTTCAATCACTACTGATTTCGTGTGCGACGAATTCCCTGATGTAATGGAGAGAAGAGAAAATCCCGTTCATTTCGGGGACTTTGACAATGAGTTAATTGATGCACTAAACAACATGCCACCTAGACCTCCTCTACGGCAAAATAGGGGAGAGTAGTAGCGAGCCACACCGTTAAGAGGTCCAATACAACCTAGATCTCAAGTGGCGGAACACCAATAGAGACAAGATAACCGGAGGAGAAATGACCGAAATGGGGATGTGGATGATCATGAAGACATATTCGATAAATACTCCGACAGATTTCCTCTTAGACGTGGACGCGTGGATGAATGGATCGATAATCAAAATAATCAAGACGACAGAAACAATTTCAATGCAAGGAGTGAATACGAGGAAGATTATGCTAGACCAAATAACATGGAGAGAATTCAGAGGCATGCTCGAGAGCCGTGGCAGCGAGATTTGGAATGTCCACAAGTTGTACCATATAGTTCTGCTATCGTCCTGGGACGCAACGCAAGAGATATTGAGATAAAACCGCACCAAACTAACCTGCTCCCGACTTTCCACGGGACTGAATACCCGTTAAAGTTTTTAGCTTACTTTTATGACGAGGTGAGTAGATTTCCAACCTTGGGACTTCACCACGATGAGTTACAGATGGTATGTTTCCCATACTGCATGAAGGACAAGGCTAAATCTTGGCTTCTTTCTCTAAAGCCAAGAACACTGACCAACTGGGATATGATTAGTGAGAAATTTTTGAACCAATATTATTCGGCCCAAACGACAGGGCAACTTCGGAGGCAAATCGCAAATCTTGACCAACAAGAGGGGGAGTTATTCCACAAATGTGGGAACATTACAAAACAATTATGAAGGCTTGCCCTCACCACAACTACTCCCCCGAAATGGTTAATCAATTATTTTTTGACAGATTGTTAACTACGTACAAAGATCAAGGTGATATAGCATCCGGCGGAGATTTTGGAGACTTGACTGTTGCTGACGCCACGATGGTATTGGAGAGGATGAGCAAGAAATACTGACAAACCAACTCTCGACCTTGCAAATTAAAGGTGAATGAAGTGTCTGTAACCAAGAAAAATAACGACAAGAGTATCAAAGAGTTAGTCAAGGAGATGTTTAATGAATAGTTAGCAGCACTGAGGGCCGCGCGTGCAAACTAGGCCTCCTCAAAGAAGGCCGTTGAGACATGCGATAAATGTGGGGCAACCGGGCATTCGGTAAATATGTGTCCAGCAAATGACGAACAACAAGAGGACGTTAACGCCATTCAGAATTTTTGGAATTCTGGGCAGAAACCCACAAAACAAATTCAGGCGCAGCGTGATTCTCCCTATTTGAAGTGGGCTCCTGGGAACCCACGTCATGCGTCGATGCAACCCGACCCACAGTACCCTCCCACTCCTCCACTAAACAAATATCCGCCGACAGGGTCAACACCTGCTCCAGTGAAACCGAATGATCAGTTGTTAGTTTGGCAGCAAAATCAGGTCGCCGAGACAATGCGTAACCGGGAAGGACTTGCACAATTATCCATGTAAGTGAATAAGCAAATAACTGACCTCAATACGAAGCTCGAATCAAAAATCGGATCAAAGTTCAATGAACTAGCTAAAAATCAGAAGAATACGGATATGGTTTTAGGACAAATGGCAACTTCCCTAGAGAAATTGTCAAACAAAAAGGAAAGTTTCCGAGCCAACCAGAGCAAGCCTGGGCAGTCCACGTTCTTTGAAGTGGAAAGAAGGTAGATAATGGAGTCGAGATAGAAAAGGAAGAAGAAGAAGAGGTGGTCGAAATTCCGACTACGGCCTTGCCTAAGGTAGACGACCCTAAACCAGTGGACCAAATGCATAGGTCACCAAATCCATATATTCTGGGATCATTGAAGGGGAAGTTTCCAAACCAAGTCCCCACTTCAACGACAATTGACGATCCCACAAAGCCTTCAACTCAACAACCAAAACAGTCGACTACCGCGATTCGTGACAAAGTTCCTTTTCTCAGTCGTCTACGTCCAGCCAAGGAAAACAAGAAATATATGGAGCTTTACAATTTTCTATAGAACGTCAATATTAACCTTCCTCTCTTAGACATGATTAAGACAATGCCAGCATACGTGAAGTTCTTCAAGGAGCTAGCCTCAAGAGAAAGACGGTTGGCAACAGCATAACAGGTGGAGTTAACGAGGGAGGTGAGTGCCATATGTAAGAATCCATTACCCCCGAAAGAGAAAGATCCAGGGAGATTTTGTATAACCATAGCCCTTGGGAATGGGCAAATGGCACGAGGAATGATTGACCTTGGTGCCGGAATAAATTTAATGTCGTATTCACTTTACAAAGAATTTAACCTTGGAATGATGAAGCCAACTACGATGCGGCTTCAATTAGCGAATCGGTCGATCAGGCATCCTCTCGGTGTCGTTGAAGATGTGTTAGTATAAGTCGGCGAGCTTGTGATTCTAGTTGATTTGTTATACTTGATGTAGGTGAGGTTCCAAGAGAAGGTACGGAGCACACTATTTTATTGGGAAGCCATTTATGTCTACTTCTCATACGTTGATTGATGTCCATAAGGGGAGAATGACCTTATCCATTTTGGGCGAATCAGTGACGTTTTCGCTCAAAGATATTCACAACACTCCATCTTCGTTCATGCAAGAAGACTTTTATTTTATTGCTCCAATTTTGTCGTGCATCCATGAGCTCAAAGGAATTACCGTTTTAGATGAATCAAGCGTCGAGGACGACGCAGAATTTTTGAGCAGGGTGGCCAAAATACTGGAAATTAACTTGAACTAAATCACTGAAGATTATGAAGGATTTAAAGATTTCGATGAAGAATTGTGCAAAATATATAACAAACCCGAGCTTGAGCCGAAAGTAGAGTTGAAACCACTGCCAAGTCATTTAAAGCACATTTTTCTCGAGCCCAACAAAACAAAACCCGTCATCATATATTCAGCATTGACGGAACAAGAGGAAAAAGAGCTGATTTCGGTACTGAGTACCTACAAGGAAGACATAGGAGCATCAGTGACATCAAAGGGATAAGCCCCATTACCTGCATGCACCGAATCGAGCTAGAGCCCGACGCAAGGCCTGTGAGAGATGGCCAAAGAAGACAGACGCCAACGCTATATGAGGTGGTCACGAAGGAAATTTTGAAGCTAAAAGATGAAGGGATTATTTTTGCTATCTCTGACAGTAAATGGGTGAGTCCGATCCATGTGGTTCCGAAGAAAGGGGGCATCACCATAACCAAAAATGAAAAAGGCGAGATAGTCCCAACGCGACTAACGACTGGATGGCACATGTGTATCGACTATAGAAAGTTAAATGCAGCCACTCAAAAAGACCACTTTCCCTTACTGTTCATCGACCAACTTCTCGACAAGCTTGCTGGGCATGAATTCTACTATTTCTTGGATGGACTTCCTGGCTATTATCAAGTGGACATTGCTCTAGAGGATCAAAGCAAGCCAACATTCACGTGTCCTTTCGGCACGTTCACCTTTCGGAGAATGCCCTTTAGTTTATGTAACGCCCAAAGGTGCATGCTTTAAATTTTTACTGATTTCGTTGATGATTTCCTTGAGGTGTTTATGGATGATTTTTCAAATTTGGTTCTTCTTTAAAAAACTGTTTGTCCAATTTGTTTAAGGTTCTAGAACGTTGGATTGAGAAGAATCTTACGTTGAGTTGGGAGAAATCCCATTTTATGGTAAAAGTGGTACTGTTTTAGGATATGTTGTTTCTAACAGGGGGTTGGAAGTTGATACAGCTAAAATTGACGTTATTGAAACTCTTCCTCCCCCACGTGATGTTAAAGGTGTTAGGAGTTTTCTTGGTCATGCAGGTTTTTATAGGCATTTTATAAAAGATTTTTCAAAAATTAGTCGCCCACTTTGTAAACTCTTGACTTTAGATACTCCTTTTGTTTTTAATGAAGATTGCATGAATGCGTTTAATGTGCTTAAAGAAAGACTCACTTTAGTACTAGTAGTTGTTGCCCTCGATTGGACCTTGCCATTCGAGATAATGTGTGATGCTTCAAATGAAGCGGTGGGGTCCGTTCTGGGACAACGTGTGGATAATTTGCTTAGGGTTATTTATTATGCAAGTTACATGTTAAACGATGCCCAACGTAACAATACCACGACTGAAAAAGAATAACTACCAATTGTATTTTCGCTTGATGAATTTAGATCATATATAGTGGGAGCAAAAGTAATTGTACATACGGATCATGATGCATTGCGTCACTTATTTTCTAAACCTCAAAGCAAACCACGTCTGATTAGATGGATTTTATTATTACAAGAATCTGACGTAGAAATAAAAGACAGGCGTGGATGTGAAAACGTTGTGGCTGATCACTTGTCTAGAATGATAACTGAGGATGATGCGAATGGGAACTTTATGATTAATGATTTATTCCTTTATGAGAATGCATATGCTCTTAAGAAATTAATTACTCCTTGGTATGCTAATATTGTGAACTATCTTGCTTGTGATATTATACCTAACCACCTATCCTACCAAGAAAGGAAGAGATTTTTGAATAAGTTCAGGGACTACTTTGGGGACGATCCTTATGTGTTCAAACGCTGCAAGTGTGGACTAAGCAGAAGGTGCATTTCTAAAGATGAAATGGGGAGTATATTGCATTTTTGCCACAATCTTGGAGGGCATTTCGGAGCTCAAAAGATGGCATTTAAGGTACTGCAAGCCGTGCGACAATTGCTGATGTTTAAGGGCATTTTGGCAAAGTTTATTTGCTGACGAGTACGAGTACTGAAAGGCGTGCGATGATTGCCAACAAACCGGTAACATAGGTAAGCGAGACGAGATGCCACAAGTGCTTAATCAAGTAGTGGAGATTTTTATGTATGGGAGATATATTTCATGGGACCTTTTCCCAAAAGCGGAGACTTCGAGTATATTCTAGTAGGAGTTGATTACGTATCCAAATGGGTGGAGGCGATTCCCGCGGGAAAAGAAAATACTGAGATTGTGCTTAAATTCTTACAAGAGAACATATTCAGTAGGTTTGGAGTGCCGAAAATAATTATTAGTGATGGAGGAAGCCATTTATGCAACAAATCCTTTGAGAGGTTGATGGATAAATATGGAGTTCGGCACAAGGTAGCTACCCCATACCACCCTCAAACTTCTGGACAAGTCAAACGAGCAATCGCCAACTGAAAGATATCCTCGAGAAGATGGTTGGACCAAATTGAAAGGATTGGGCAACAAAGCTTATTGATGCACTGTCGGCCTATAGAACAGCTTATAAAATGGTGCTTGGTATGAGCCCTTTCTGGCTCGTCTATGGAAAAGCATGCCATTTGTCAGTCAAGCTAGAGCATAGAGCAAGTTGGGCCATTTGTAAGTTGAACATGAATTACGATGAAAAGGCGAGTATAGGAAGTTGGAGTTGACCGAGCTCGAAGAAATCAGAAACGAGTCATACAATGACGCGTGGAGGCAAAAGAAGATGATGAGGATACGTCACGATCGTAAAATTGTTGATAAAAAATTAGAGGTTGGTAAGTTAGCTCTAGTTTATAATTCTCGATTAAAGTTGTTTCCAGGTAAGCTTAAGTCAAGATGGAGTGGGCTGTTCGTGATCAAAGAAGTAAACTATTTTGGAGCATTCACTTTGTACGATGAGAAGAGGGATTCAACATTTCAAGTAAACGGACACAGAGTGAAATTGTATCATGATGGGATGACGTCAAGCCAAGATCGTGAGATGTTGAAGTTCGTGGACCCACCTCAAGCCAAGAATTAACTACTAGAATTCGCGTCGAGCAAGCGACGTTAAAAGATGTGCTTCTTGGGAGGCAACCCAAGTATTTGTATTATTTTCTTATTTTCGTCCTTCTTTTTGAACTTTACTTATTTTTATTTCTTAGTCGAGTCTTTTCTATGGTACGTTTACGCGATGTTGATGTGCAGAAAAAGTTGAGGAATTCGCCAAATCTGGAGATCTAGCAGTTACCTAGCAGTGACCTTTACCGCTAGCTCTTACCGTTAGCATCTTAGGCGTAACGATGAAGATCAAGCCGCTAAACTTTCAGCTAGCTGAAACAGAAGGGTATAACGGTGGACCTAGCGGTAACTCTAACCATTAAGTTCACCACTGGGAAGTCCAATAAGAGTTTAATGATCATTTGGCGGTAGCACAAACCATTACAGTCGCCGTTAAACTTGTACAGAGAGACTTAACGGTTAGCCTAGCGATAGCCCTTACCGCTAAGGTGACCGCTATCTTGATCGAATCTGCAGAATTTGGAAAGAATCGGGCTTCAAATTTTTGGAAATTTATTTCCACTAAGTAAGTAAATTTATAGTATTATTTTGCATGAATTTTGGCTGAGTTTAAGGTCTAGATCTACTACCTTTTTAGAGTTCTAAATTGAATAGGTAAGTTTAATATCTCTTACCTTAATTAAAATTGGACAAGATCGAGGACTCCTATTTTCAAGAGCCAATAATTCCTATATAAACCATGCCTTAGGCACTCAATAATTCACGAACTTTTCAAGCTCTTTAATTCTAAACCACCCCACACCGAGATTATTCTTAGTTCTCGACACCATGAGGAGAATCCAAAAAGCCACCAACAACCACTAACGTGGGTGGATTCTAAAGAGGGAGCACGAAGAAGCTATGGAAGGGATGCAAGGCGAACTTAAGGAGATTAGGGAGGAACTTGTTTTGCATGTAATTGTTGTGTTTTTCTCGTACTTTTTTATTAGGGTTTAGCTTAGTTTCTAGTAGTTTTGAGTCATTTTCTATTAGGGTCTTCGGTCATTTTCTCATTTTTAGGATTGAAGCTTGGTACGTGCGTTTTTGATGATGATTCGTGGGTTTTGAATTCAAGATTCTTATATTGTAGGAGGCACGAGGAATCGGACTGGCTCTAAGTTGCTGAGGATCGAGTCGAGGCCTTGAAGCTCAAAAGTCTATGCCGAAATGAGGAAAATCTAGCCTAACGACTGCCCTACCGACTGCGCGAGTCCGGGATTTAGAATGTTTTGACGATTTTACCCCTACTAATAACTATATAAACCCCACAACTTGACTTGAGGCATTATCCACTCAACCCCCAACTCTTGCATGAGTCTTGGGCTTAATTCTCTCTTCAATTCCTAGATCTACTTTCTCTCTCTTAGGTTTTTGATTTAATCTTCAAGTTTTGCCTTGAGTTTGTAAGCCTAAGAAGAATCCAAATACTCCTTTGGATTGGTACTTTTGATTGTAATTCAAGCTTTTGGATCTTCATCTTTTATTATAGTAAGCTTTCCTTTTAATTTCAAGTTTGTTCTTCAATCTCGTGCTTTTTTTTCATTATATGCTTTTTGTCTTACCTCCTTGATTACTTGTTGAAACTTATGATTTGGCTAGGGATTCTAGATGAGTGACACATCTAGATCATAGATCGGGTCATAGATTGTTTAGGTTTTAAGTTGTTCTTGTGCTTTATTTGTAATTTAGTTTTCATGCATAATTTTGGCTTAAATCCTAAATCTATTGCTTGATACTTGTTATTTCACGTAAAGTTTCAAACTTTGACGTCAGTTTTCATTGCTCTTGCTATTTATGCTTTCAATTTTAGTAAATTTGCATTTTTCAAGTTTTTATGTACATGCAAGCTTAGTTGTACCTTGTGCATGCATGCTTGTACTTGGTGAAACAATGCTTGTTTTTGCTTATTCCTTGATTTGCTTGCATTTTCGATTAAGGCATACGACCGAGCTATTCTACCAACATGCAATTTCAATTCCTATGATAGTTTAGTTAGTTTAATTGCTTTATTTTCATTTTCCTTTATTTCCAAAACTTGAAACACATAGAATCGTTCAATTAAATCGATTTCCAATAATACCAAGCCATGAACCTTTATTTTTCTAAAAACCATGAAAAACTACACTTCAGAACTCGAGAAGGAGAAGGCAAAAAACAATGGCTTTCAACTAGACGAAGTGAACTACACCCTGAAGATCGCTTCATTGGTGGATCACTTGAAGAAAGCGGGTGAAGTGAATGCAGCTTTAAGGAACACAAATTCCCAGCTGAAGGAAGCAAACAAGGAACTGAAGGCAACAAAGCGTAGCCTCAAAAGAAAAATTGGAGAACCAAATGAGCATGACGAGACCATGCAGAAGCTTCAAGATCAACTCGCCATGGCTAGAGAAGAGATTGAGAAAATGACAACTCAGAAAAATGAATTTCTTTGGAGCGAAGCTTTCTTTGAAAACAAAGTTGCCGTTTGGAAAAAGCGCCTGGAAGATGCGGAGTTCGAATTGACTGAAGAAACAAACGGCGGTGTCGACCTCTTGTACGAAAATTATGAAATTCGAGGAGAGAGACACGAGCTCCAACGCAAAGTTAACAAGTTAGAGTCCGACCTTCGTAATCTTGAGGAGTGAAATGCAACGAACCTTTGGAACATGGGATATTGGAAGCAGTGTCTATATGAGGCTAGCGACAAGGTCACCGAGCTTGAAGACATGCTCAATGGACCTAACCCTTAGGACGTTTCAAATTAGCTATTTATTTAAGAAGTATTTCAGTTTTTATTAATACCGAGTCATAGGATTGCTATCCTATTTTATCCAGTTTATTGCAATTTTTATTTCCGTTATTTAATTTTCACGAGTTACTATTAATAATATTTTAAGTTCGTACATTTCTTTGTTCCATTTATTTTATACGCTCGAACATTTTTTATTTTTATCATGAGATATGCAGTTTTCCACACATAACGGTAGATTAGTTGTAACCATTACCGCTAAGGCTACCGTTAACAACAAGCAGATTCAACTAGCGGTCAAGGCTACCACTAGGCCCACCTCTAACGCATACAAAGCCCAGCCCGTACTGAGTTATAAGTTGTGAAAAAATTAGGGTTCATGTTATTCTTTTCAAACCGCTAACCTGCAGACAAAGCCACCAATCGCTATCCCCACCGCTACAATCCAAACCGCCACAACCCAGCAACGCTGTATTCTGGCAACTTCGGGCGCAATTCGGCGACGGGAATCCTACAGAGTCCGCTGTTCTTCGAAAATTCCTTTTTATTTTTCAAATTCAATATTTCGGCGATTCGGGGTAATTGTGGCTTAACTAAAACTTGTTGCACTGTTTGGTTGGGAATTGCAGGTATTATTTATTGTTGGTTTGAATTGTGGGGAGAATTTTGGTTAAGAATCGCCGGTGATCTGTTGCACACCAACCGTTCGACGATTTTTTAGCGGTAACAGGTAACGGTACAGTAGACCAATAGAGTACCGCTAACTTCTTAGCGGTAAGGAGTAACGGTTAGGCTACCGTGAAGCCTAACCGCTAGGTGTTTCGCCGGCGCAGTTTTTTGACAGTTTCAGTAGACGTTCGAGGTCGCTTTCCGACCTCTGTTGAAGCCGCAGTCCGACAATTTATTTATTTTGACACCATGGCCTCATCATCACACAACAAGAGGAAAAACGTGGCGAAGAAAATTGGATCGAAATTCAAGGTTTACGATGATGAAATCGATCTCTATAACTCATTGTTGAACCGGAAAATTATAAATCCGGTGATTATTGACATTGATTATTGGCTCGCTCAAGCAATGCAAGGTGATCCGTTTGCCGAAAATCTTGTGGGGTACGTCAACAACCTCAACTGTGTTCAATGGGCTCGGATTCGAGTCCCGACCTACGAGCAACAAATGCTCGAATTTTATACGCCGTTCAAGTTTATGGCCAACAATATATTGACGTGCCAATTCGGGGGAAAGGAGAATAATCTCTCTCCTGAGGCAATCCAGGCCTTTTTCGGTTTTGAAGGACGAATGACGCTCCGTGAGCGAGACTAACATTATAACAAAAGGGGAGGAGCCAATACCCCCTCACAATGGTGTAAGACAATTCCTTGTATGCCGTGTACCAGTTTTTTGCTCGATGTGTGATCAGGAAGAAGGAGCCAACTTTGATAAACAGGGACGAGCTTTATGCCCTGTGGTGTATGACAAAAGGGGAAGCTCGTACAAATTTATCCCCTGATAATTAAGCACCTGAAGAGCGTGAAGAAAATAAGCGACGAACGACTAGTTCCATTGTCGCACGGCACTTTCATCATGGGCCTCGCCGAGATGTGTGGTTACGCACCAAGGGACAATGATATTGTGTATGGAAATTAGCCGTTGGCACTTTCATGGAGAATGGTTCGAGTTCCCGGAAAGCTGAGGGGTGAGAGAAGGCCGGTGACCCAATTGTGGGAGTAAAATGAGGAGACCAAGGAGGAAGACGACAACGAAGAAGAAGACGAAGACGATGGCGAGAATGAGAGTTGGGAGGTGACTCAGGTAGTATATGGAGGTGACATAGAGCCTCATGCTGAGCATTATTATGGATCGGTGGGCGGACCATCTTCTGTGACGATGCCTTACTTCACCGCCTTCTTGAGTGACTATGGAAAGTTTAAGATTGATGTATATGATCGACTCTCTAGCATGGAATACGATGTTTGTTTAGATAAAGAGGACGCGCGTTTATCTTTCGAGGAGGCGCAATTGGAGCATAGGGAGGCTCGTTTGGCGCACGAGGAGGTGCGTTTGGCGCATGAGGGGGCATGGTTGAACCGACTGGAAGCACGTAGAGCGCGTGAGGCGAGAAAAGCTAATAGAGAGATGCTGACTGGCTTGACGACCGACTTCGCCCATTTTATGAGTCAATGGCCACCAGCTCGACTGCCTGATTCGATGGATTATGCACCTTCTCAGGGTCCATACAATCATATGCCACCGGGGCATTGATGTTTTGATTCGCTGTTGGACTATGAATTTATATTTATTATTTGAACTTTTTATTATTATTATTATTTGTTTCCTTTGTTAGTTTTGTTTTTCATAGTTTTTATTAAAGGACGATTCACATCACGATGATCGAGATGACGGCCGAATTGCACGATTTTGACCAAAGCGACCCGACTTTTTCAAGTCTTCAGGGATGTTTTTCTTTTCCCTCTTTTAATTTTCTTTGTGCTTATGGCAATCCGTAGATTGCCGGATTTTAGGGTTGGGGAGGGTTGATTATGATTTGTAATTCATTTATAAGTGCAATTTGAATTCTTATGGCCTGTAATAATTAGTAACATCTTGTGTTTAATTGCTATTTTTGTGCTGAATTGTGTTTGTCTAGCTTGCCTGTCAAAGTTAACTATGTATGATTTGAGGTTCTTGTCTTTGAGCGTGTATAAGTGCATAAATTTTTCAAAATTCTTATTTATATATTGTATGGTACTTGGACGCAAACGATTTTGCAAAACCTTAAAAGCAGCGTCAATTCAAAAAATCTTCATGCAAAAGCCAGTGAGTAGCCTGAGTATTTATCATCATTGCATATACTTGAGTGAGTTCTATTTTGAAATCGCTGTGTGTAGTTGACTTTGAATATGATAATTAGGCACAAAAGAAACTCTTATTCCGGCCATATTCATATATATCAGCCACTATAAATTCCGAATGAGACAATCATAGCCAAATAATCCAATTCCTATAGACATGAGTGTTTTTGAGTTAACTCCTACGTCATTAATAACGTGGGTAAGAGTTAGGTATTTTTATTGGTTATTTGTGTCTTGGAATTATAATCAGGGATTTATGAAAAAGTTTGTAATAGTGTTAAGGATCACCATTCTTAAAAAAAATAAAAAAAAAATGAAAGAGGATGGTGGATCTTGTTAAGTTGTTGCCTTTGTTTATAAAGGCTTGTGTTTAATTTTGTCGATTTTCTTATGATGCCTAATGTTTAAGAGGCAAGATTTGATTTTGAAAGAAGAAGAGTATCATAAGCTTCTACGTTGTTTAAGTGGTTTTGTTTAGAGGTCGGTTATGGCTTTGAGTTGAGAAATAACCTAAGTGTAAAGGCTACGTTATGAGTGTATAGTGAGGTTTCTTTTGATTGAGGTGAAGCACATTGCTTCGTTATTAGAATAGGTTCAGTGAGTTATTGATCACGTTAGATCGTGAGTTAGCCACACGACTTATATATTACATATCCGTCCAAAGAGCCTATATTACAACCCGCAAAGACCTTTTCCGATTCATTATTAGTTACACACTTAAACGCGATGGAGAAGTTTTTGATTTTAAGTTCTTGTTTATTGTACATGTATTGATGATTTGAGCGTAAACACGTCCCTATAAAAAAATTCTTTAGTGCTTTTGAGCGTACACTTATATATTACCCTTTGAGAGGATGCATGATTTTATTTTTGGAGTGATAATGTAATAATGGTCTAGCGTTTGAAGTTGTGTTACGATTATCTATATTTTCAAAATTATCTATGTAGCACGACACGACTCTTTGCTTGAGTTTATTTTCATTCTTTTTATTCGTTGAAATTATCATTTGTTCGAGGACGAACAAACAAATAAAGCGCGAGGTAGTTGATTAACATGAATTTGTACTTATTTTTATTAGTCTATTGGTTAGTTATTTTAATTAATTTTGGTATAAGTTGGGTAGATTAAGCTTAATTTTGTATTTTTGTACTTCCAGCTTATTTTACCGCATTTTGCTTGTTATTGATGCAAATAGGTGATTATTCTCTGTTTTTCACCTTATAGATAAGTAAACGGAGGAGCTCATCACATAAAAGATGAAGTTTGATGACCAAGAGACGAGAATCGAGCCTTCCGGCGAAGAAGTAGAAAGTTTTTAAAGTTAACTGTTCAGTTAGCGGTAACCATTACCGCTATGTACTACCGTTACGACCTAGCGGACAACACACCGATACCTTGCCGCTATCCTAATCGCTAAAGGTGGACAGCGAGCTCCCAGACCAAGCTAACGGTGACCTTACGGTATCCCTTACCGCTAGTCCCACCATTAGGGATCAACAGAGAGGTTTAGCGGTATACTTAATAGTCACTCCCATACCGCTACGGATGGATATATACTTTTCAGAGAAGGTTAACAGTATAGTTAGCGGTATCCCTTACCGCTTGTCTTACCCTTATCGGGACCAGAATCGGATTTTTAACCCTAACTTGTGCTCCAAGACATGGGAAAACTATATAAACCCCCCTCCGATCCGTCTTAAACACACATTATTCACTACCACGAATACTCTTAGGGTTCTTAAGACAAAAAGGAAGCTGGTTTTCATAGTCTGGTTTGTAGCTAGATGATCAAGGACGAGGAAACGAAGATCGCAAGTCCCAAGCTCCATTCGTTAGCGCGAGATTCATTCTTCGGCCAAGATCCATCACTCCTCTCCGGAATCGCTGGAGAATTTACTGCTTTTACTAGTTCAAATAATTTTTCTAACCTTTTATTGCTTTCTAGTTAATTGTTAGTTTATTCAATTTTTTAGATAATTGTTCTCTAGTTTCTGGAATCCGTATTGTTGATGCATGAAACTTTGGATACTTGGATAATTAAGTTCATAATCTTTCATTTTCATCTAGCTTATTTAATTCATGCTTGGTTATTGGTGATTTAATTACGTCGAAGTTATTTTAATTCGTTCATGTTAGTTATTGCTTTTGTGTGGATTGTTGATGTTTAGATTTGGATTTGTGATTAGCATGTTTAGTGATCTTGTTACTTTTAGTTTGTTGATTGAATTCTTGCTTCGTAGTTTCTTTTATGCTTAGTTTAGTGTGTTTAATTTCATTCATGCTATTTTACTCGTTGTTATAATAAGAATTTGTTCATGCTTCTTAGTTAAGGTACATGCTTATATTTGCTTTAGTTTAATCTAGTTCATTGCTCTTAGTTGAATATGCTTTTTTCAACTCTTAGTTATAAACAACAACACCCCCCCCCCCCCCCCCCCCCAATTATGCATATTTATGATCAAAATAAACATTGAGATTCCGATTGGTTGTTCCTTAAGAATCGCTCGAGTCAGTTTACCGCCCTACAAGTGTCCTCGTACTCTTACGAGCAGGCTTGAATGTTTTAAAAATAAAAATATAAAAAGGGGTGCATAAAAGTCTGAATCACTTACCATCCTCCAACTCGATCTCCATAAGTTTTTCATGAGGTCAGACATAATTATCTTCCTCCTTCACCTTTTTGGCACTCAGTATCCCCTTCTATATTTCACTACCCCGCTCTCGTTTCCCTTCACTCATCCCTTTCCTTTGTCATTTGATATCAAGATCGTGCTACTTCCTTATCTGATATTACCTCTCTGACCTTATCCCCTGTCAGATATTTTATGCTCATGTGGTATGCGAATGTGACTGCTTGGAACTCATTGAGTTCAGGTCATCCTAATATGATGTTGTAGGCTGAATTAACCTTGATTTTTATGAACTTTATCTTCTTCTCCACGCATAGGTCGCCACTTCCCCAAAAAACTGGTAGAACTTCTCCTTCTATGATGATTTGTGCTCCATTGAAGCATATATTGTTATTTGCACTGACTTTATTTTTTACTTTAAGGTTCATTTACTCCAAGCAGTCTTGATATAAGATATTAACCAAGATCCAATTTTCTACAAACTTCCTTTCTACATCATATCCCGCCACCTTTGCCCATATCACCAGCGCATCGTTATGTTCAACCTGCAATCCTCGCCTTTCCGATGGTCTAAAACAAATAACTGGTCCTGTAGGTGGGGGTTGCATATTAATGGTAGCGACCTGGAAGGTCCAGGGCGAGATGCCTTCACATGTCGCTTTCTGGCATTGTTCGAGTCCCCATCTATTGGTCCTCCTGAAATCATGTTTATTCTTCTCCTATTATTTCCAGTCGCTCCTCCTTATCCTGGCCTCCTCTATCCTTCCTATCTTCATTATCCCTCCACTTGTGCCTACGGGGGACCTTCTTTTGGAGGTCCAGGTAGAATTTATCTCTGGATGCGCGGTTCTCTTTCTTTATAAACAAACTCCTTCAGATGTCATTCCTTGATCAACCTTTTTTATCTTTTCCTTTAGATGTCGCATCTTTCCGTGGAGTGCCTACAATTATTGTGGAACCTGCAAAAGAACTGAGACTTTAGATTAGCGGGTATTTCCTTATAATCCTAAGGAAACCTAATGGCATTAGGCACCTGGCTCTCCATAATTGTGAATACCCTAGATTGTGGCATTGTCAAGGGTGTAAAATCTGTCTCCTCCTTCCAACTTCTCCCATCACTCCTTAACACCGTTCTCCCCTCCATGCCCGACGCTATGGTTGCCTGCAGCAGTATCCGTGTCTCCCTCCTAGGTTTTAACCTCTTCATTGATGGTATCTATAAATCCCCGACATCTCTCCCAAAACTTAACCTATCTTTCTCTTCCACCTCTTCTACATGAATGTATTTCCTACACCGATCCAGAACCCCCTCAAAAGTGCGAGCAGGTCCCATAGACAATGAGGTCCTTAAACCTATGGTTCAGTGCTCCTGCTTTCATATCATCTGTGACTATAGGCACTCCCAAATTAGCTCTAGTAAACCTGGCTACGTAATCCTTCAAAGTTTTCCCAGGTTGTTGTACCATTGAAAAGAGCAATTGCACCATTTTTATGTATTTTCGTGCCAGTGAATATTTTTAAAAAGGCCGACTTCAAAACCTACAAGCTCCTAATACTTCATGGGGCCAACTAGTGAAACCAATATTTCCCAAAACCATCATAAAGTAGATAGTGTTCGGAAAAGATATAAAGGGAAAGAGCAACTGCCATAAGACCGCCTCGTTTCAAAACTTTGAACATGCCTAGTTGGGTCCGTCAGTCCCTCATAGTAAAAGTCCAACCCTTTATATCCTCAAGGCAAAGTCGCCCTTATATACCTTCAAAAAATGGATGGCCTCTTGACTCTTGCCGATCCACTCCTACAACCTACCATTGAAGTGCTCGCACTGCTTCTTACATATCTCTTATTACCTGAGATGTGGGTAGCACTTCATCCTCCTCTTCCTCCACCTCTCGTCCTGTATTATTTCGTTGATACCTCCTTTGTGTTTTTTCCCAAGAATTGAATATCATCTTCACCTTCCTTCTCCTCTGATGACAAATATCTCCTCTAAGGCCGCCTTCTCTTTGATGTTCACACAAACACAAGATCAGGCATCCATGGTTCTTTTTCTCTACTTTTCTTATGGGTTGGAGTAAGCGGATCTAGCATATATTCTTCCCCCTCCTCTCTAGTGGCCAGCTCTGCCTCCTGGTCATTGTCACACACCCCCATCATGGCTTTATTTGGCCTATTCATAGGCACTTCACTGAGCAATTTTTGGAGTAAGCCCTTATTAATATGACAAGTCCTCTCTTTAAATAATTCTTACCATTCTTTAGTCCCTATATTGATCTTATTTTGCCGTATTATCTCGGGGGGACAACTCTTGTCCCCTCTTTTTGTACTTTCCTTCCCCTTCTTTCATGTTGGTGGTGTTTCCATGGTAGGTTGTTCATTTGTATTCTCATGTGGTGTTTTACCTCCTTCAGTTTTCGCCCCCTTGTCTTTTTTTTCTTATTTTGGCTCGCCTCCGAGCTAAATTTCAGAACTTGTGGCATTATCTTCCTTGATTTCATGATTAATTTTGGCTAATACTCATCTCTTTTGCTCAAGGGCTCATTGTCCCTTGTATTCCCACTGATGGCGTCACTTGATGCGATCAAAAAGATTGGCTCACCAAGAAGATAAGTCGTCGAACTCCAAACTACTCCCTCCGACCTGAGCAACCTACAAGATAAAACCCCACGTAGGCCCTCCAATACTTAAGCTAGTACCTTTATCTAGTGATAAATGAGAGCTCGAAAAGTAAGATTAAATCAACTTAAAATAGAAGTGAGGCATGTGTTCTCTTTATATAGACAAGAGACGTATTCCCAATCTAGGATTCTCGTCTCTTATTCAAACCATAATTCCATAATTAACCCACCGAATTAGAATTATGATTTCTCCTCTATGCTAAGTTACCATAATTGTTAGAACTCTCATATTTTGATAAGTTATCATAATAACCATGGGCCAATAACCATCCCGTACCTTCAATTCGCATAGGCCCATACCATACCATCCATACTAGCCCGTCGAGGCCCATACCAACCATAAATCCTCTCCCAGCTGACCTTTTTTATAAATATATACACCATTTCAGCCTGTAAGAGCTCGGCAATCCCATAAAAGAGGTCGGCTTATTGACCTGACTTGACGTGCATGCTGACTTGTATATTTGATGTCATATTACCCACTTTTGTGGAGGCCCAAAAAGATCATTCTACAAATTTTTAATAATATTAAGGACAATTCTATTGATACTGGACTTATGCTAATCGTACCCAAATAATTTATATGTTTTTTATACATGTTATATATATATGAGGTGATTTACTCATATTTTCCCTCTCTCCATATAAACTGTACTCCTATTCTATACCGTTCTTACCCGCTTAAACCGACGCAACCTTTAAATTTGAATTTGAAATAATATAATTAATTTCTGCTTTGAATTCCTTTGTAACTGATGAGAGTTACATGCAAGATGAACCTGGACAGAAGTTGAGAGACTCCTCTCCAGCCTATAAATACATGTTCAATTCCACAAGTTCAACACACCAGAAACGAGTGTTCTTCTTCTTTTTGAAGCTGCACCTTCATGTTTTTTTTCCAATACGGAGTTAATTTGTTTTAAAGAAATTCTGAGTTTCACAAGTCTCGATTTATTTATTTTGCTTATAAGTTTCTATTTTTCCAGAATATATTTCACAACAAGTTTCACACAAACACATATCTTAGGTATATCGATTACTAGGACGTAAGTGGGGGCAGGGAGTTTTCAAAAATATTTCAATAGAAATTTAACATGATGATTTTCAAATCCAGCTTTAATGTCTTAAACTGACTGCATGCCCATTAGAGAGGGGCTAGATATTGGAAATAGTTCATCTCATACTATAATTTCGGGGTGTTAGTATTAAATTTTCAACATTTTGTTAATATTTGTATAAGATTTTATAACACATGTTTAATGTTTGAGTTCTATTTTTTTTAATAAATACTAATTTTTAGTTTATTCAAATTTTCAATTCAAATATTAACATAATGTTCAAAAATCTCTTTCAAACACCCTGAAGTTTATAGTATTGAGTGAACTCATAAAAACCCGGGGGAGGAAACATCCACGTCCCATTAGATAAATATAGATGCTATCATGATTTGTACATATTTGGTATTGATATTTGAAATCAACTATTCTCTTATTTTATTTCCAACTAGTTCTTATTAGTACGTCATGGCCATGGAGAAATGCAAAAACATACTTTAATTTATACTTAAAGAAATTATATGCAAAATGTCCTTTAAGTTACACATGTGTTTGGTCTAAAACTTAAAATATTGGATTCGGGAATTCAAATCTTGATCACTGCTAACAAATTCTTACACTTAATCCTTATCATATACTATATTATTCATACACTATATTTCTTTTATCCTATCATCGTTACATTTAATTAATTAAGTCCTACTAAATATAATATATTAATACAATGATTCACTTTTCATACATAATTTGACATATGCGGTTAAAAAATAAAGGATTTTGCATTCTACAACAAACAAATATTATTACTATTTACAAAATTATGAATATTCAACACTTGAGTACAGGATCCAGGATCCTCCAGTGGGATTTTCCACGTTTATCAAAATTGAGAATTACGCTCTTGGATTACAGAGGCTTACTCTCTAGTAGAATTGTAGTCAAATTCTGAGTGCATATTTCTGTAAGATGAACACTCAGTGGTTTTAGAGATAAAATGTATGTTATTGGCAGTGAAGGTAAAGTATCGGCTAGGGCTAGGGCTAAGGCTTGTTTATGATATCTAATTAGTTGTCTATAAGCAGGGGAGGATTTACCTTAGTCCTTGAGGGGGAGGCTTGTTTATGATATCTAATTAGTTGTCTATAAGCAGGGGAGGATTTACCTTAGTCCTTGAGGGGGAGGCTTGTTTATGATATCTAATTAGTTGTCTATAAGCAGGGGAGGATTTACCTTAGTCCTTGAGGGGGCCCCAAAAAAAAAAAAAATTTCCAAAACCCTAATACTATTTATGATTTTTTATTATTTGTAGTTATATATATATATTGACCTCCCAAAACTTACAAATATTAGATTGGTCTAGTGGTTTGTGACTTAGTTTTTTCTCAAATGATTCATGGTTCAACTCCTACTCTTGCCAATTTTTATTTCTTTTTTATCTCTTGTTTTTCTGTATTTTTTATCTTTGTTTTTATATTTCTCTTATCATTTGTTTCTTTTTATTTTCCTTCTTTTTCGTTCTTTTTATCCTTTAATTCATATATTCTTTATCCTTCATTTTCCAATCTTTTGATTTTCCTCCTTTTCATCAATTAAATTTAAAAATAAAAACATGGAATTAAAAATATCATCCCTTTTACTTTCTTTTTATTTTTCTCTTTCTCGTTATTTAACTTAAAAAATAACAATATAAAATTAAAAAAAATATATCGCTCATTTCTCTATTTTTTCTTCACCTTTTTTTCTCTCTCCATATTTAACAAATTAATGGTACCAACTTAGAAGTAAAAACATATCTTCTTATTTTCTTTCACCCCTCTCTAACTCTTTTATTTCTTCCTTCTTATTTTTTTTTCATATCCTTTCTAATCCTTCGTAACACCAAAAAGGTTAAAAATATATTTTCCCTTGATATAACACGAGTAGATTATCGTCATTTCATCAAATTATTTTTATCTTTTAATACGCGGCCTCCCCAAACGAAAAATCCTGGATCCGCCCCTGTCTATAAGGTCTTATTTATTAGAGAAATTACTTTGTTTTCCAAGTTTTCGGTTGGCCAAACGATAGGAATTTACTAGGTTAATTTATACAAACTTCCAATTACCGGTGAAGAAATCCTTATATAATTTAGAAGTGTTAGTAAAAAGTCTCGCACTCTCCGGGAGCGCCCCCGTCTCGGGCTCTATCCCTGGACACGCTGGGGCTCTTCCTTAAACCCGTTTGGCGGTCTTTGCTCTAACTAAAACTTCCCAACAAAATATATAGGAGAAATATATTGTATATCAAAAAAATATTGAAAATATATAGTTTTTAAAGTTAAAATGTATCAATGTACACAGAAAAATTCTTTTCCATATTATTTCCATAAAAATATTTTCCCTATTAATTAAAGGTAAACTTACCGAAATACCCTTCATTTAATATTACCAAATAACCTACCCACGTCTCTCCTCCAATCAATACGATTCAATAATTACCGATCAAAAAAAAAATACGATTCAATAATTGTCCAATGTCAGAATAGTTTTCAAGAAGCAATTTCATAAGCTATTTTATAGAATTACAGAACTTGCATGTACATTCAAAACTGGAATATATATATATATATATATATATATATATATATATATATTTGTTCCGGTAAAGAATGTTGTCGTGTGAAAATGTGTGGGCAAAAAAAAAATGGTGGGTTATTTGGTGGTGCAACTCACAACTATTATTGGCATTGTTTTTGCGAAACGTTACTGTCCCAAAAGTGCTTATTTGAAGTGGTTCCAAAAGTGCTTATTTGAAGTGGTTGTCATACTTGTTGAATGATGTACTTGTTTTTAGTTTGTAAGATTCTAAAGTTATTCGGCAAATCCCCATATGGTGGACATGTTTTTTTGGCAACTCTTGGTATGCAGGTTGTAAAAACATATTTTTTTATAGTGATTTGGCAATTCTCCATATGTATTTCGGTCAGTTTTCAATAAATATTTTTCAATCCGGACATGTGTGTTGGTCAATTTAGAAGTGTTGAATCGGTTATTAACCGGACGGTTAATAACTGGCGGTTAAGTTAACCGGTTCAACACTAACCGTAATCTAACCGGTTGAGAACCGGTTAAGATTACGATTAAACCGGTTAACCGAACCAGCGGTTAACCAGAAAACCGGTGGTTAATCGCCGATTCTTATTTTTTTTTTAAAAGGCCAGCAGTCGATCGACTGCTGGATCGACTGAAACAGTGAGTTTTGGTTTTGCGAAGGCAAGTCAATCGACTGAAACTCTGTCGATCAACAGAAAAGCAGTCGATCGTTTTTTTTTTTGGAAAAAATTAAGTTAAAAAAAAAGAGTTGATTTTAATTCTAATATTAAAAATTAAAATTTTAACTATTAATATTAGAATTAACTTGCCTACGTATTCTCGTAAAGGAATCAAAGTCCACGTAGTTCGATTTCTTTTTAAAAAAACTAAGTTAAAAAAAGGACTTGATTTTAATTCTAATATTAGAAATTAAAATTTAACTTTTAATATTAGAGTTAAATTGCCTACATGTCCTCGAAAAGGATCCAAAGTCTACGTAGTTCTTATACTTACCTCACTTACCTACTTACCTATTTGTCGTTGTCGTTGCTTCCCGAAGTGGTATCGTAATAGTCGCTCTCTTCACTTTCATCCAATTATATTTCTTATTCTCGTTTTTCGGCTTTCACCCAATCGTTCATCAACATTTGATTTTCAAGATTTTTGGCTGTTAAGGTAGACCGACGCTCATCTAACATATAGCCTCCCATGCTGAAGGTTTGTTCAACAGAAACTGTTGAAACACGAACGACAAGAACCTCCTTGGCAATCCTAGAGAGGGTAGAAAAAATACTGTCCACTTTCGACCAAAACTGCATAAGATCGTAAGTAATACCATCGGGGATTTTTAGAACCGAAGTTGGTTCAAAAGCCCCTAAATAACTGTCTAATTCCATTGATCGACTAGCAATAGCCCTTTGCCATTTTCGCTTAGTATCCTCAATTATCCTCATATATGGGGTTAGAGCTTGTCAAGGGTCGTTGAATCTTGTATTAGAAGTGGTGGGGGAAGGGAAAGGGAAAGAGGAAAGGGACACATTAACATCACTAGAAGATTCATTGTAATCTTTAAAAAGTTGAATTAAAGATTGGTGTGCTTCGTGAGCAACACTAAAAGGGTTAGGAATTTCAATATTTGAAGCTTCTAAAAAGGTCCTAATGCATCGTAATAAACTTTAAGTAAATCTTGTAAACCCTCCATCCGATAATCCGAGTCTGAAATTTTTGCAATCAAAAAAACGTTGGGAATGTACAGAAAATATTTGACTCATTTACTCAACATACTAGCAATACATTCACCTAATTCAGAGTTATCGAGTAAAGCAATACTAACAAGTACAATTTGAATACATTGATCAACAAGTAGTGAAGAGGTAGGATAATAAACACCGGATAAAATCACGGTGGCGTCGTTAGATATTTTTAAAAGGGACATCATATTATAACAACCATCCCATATATGCGAAAACAAAACGAAATTGACATCTTGATTATTAAAAAATTCACACAATGCATCTCTATATTGATAAGAATCATTAAGCAATTTATAAGTAGAGTTCCAAAGATTTGGCACATCGTTTGAAAAAAATTTTGGATGCAAATCATTGGTTCGGAAATATTTTCGCCATTCTTTTTGAAGCGGATCGTGGGAACGTAGATAATATATAGCACTCCTAATCGATTGAGTTTTAGATTTAAAAGAGTTAAACCATCTTGAACACATTAATTCAAAATATGCAAATGCATCTAACATGAAGAAATTTGCCGCCAATAGCGGGTTGACAAAAAGCTTTTAACATATCTAAACAAGCCATATTAGCGGCGGCATTATCAAATAAAATTGAGAAAATTTTGTTACCTAAATGATACTCGGACAAAATAGTGGATATCTTGCGCGAAATATTCACCGCCGAATGCTGACTATCAAACTTTCTATATGCAATTGAACGTTTTTGCAAAGTCCAAGAATTATCAATCCAATGGCAAGTAATTCCCATATAATTATGATTATGAAAGGAATCCGTCCAAATATCTGAGCATATAGACACACTATGGCAAACTATCAAATAGTAAATCAAATTCAATTTATACTCACCGACCATTTTTTCAATATCGCGAGTCAATTTATTTCATGAAATCCTAGTCCTAGATGGATTAAATGCACCCCTAGTATAATTTTCATAATGAATACTATGCGCATGATTAAAAGGAAGACTCAAAACGGAAACAAATTTTGCAAGAAACTTTCTATGACCACTTTCGGTATATTGAAATAAACTAGAAGAACTCGTCGTACCTTGGCCGCCAGTCCCGACGCCGGCGGTAGATGAAGATGAGAAGTTTAGTTATATTTGAGAGCTACCAACGCCGTGTTTGTCGGGATGCTTCTTCTCCATGTAGTATTTGGGCGACCCGTAGCCTCTGTTATTTTTAGAACCGAAGGCGTAATGAGTCGAGTAATAATTGAAATGCAATCAAAAGATGGGGGAAGAAAATTCCCTCGGTTTCGATTGTCGCGGTGGCATATCATCCGCTCCCTCCAAATCTTCATCCAAATTGACGGCGGTCGGCGGTTCGGATCCGTCGGAGCTAGGTAAATCCTCTTCAAAACTTGTTTGATTTTGCGAGTCGAAGTTGGTTTGATTATATAGGTTCTCAACTTCCTCCACCGTCATCTCGTCGGAAATATAATCTCCGGCAACGGCCGAAAACTGTCGTCGAGATCCTCGACCTCGACGAGAAGAGGCTGGAGTGTTGGTATTGACATTACGAGAAGAGCTTGCCATAGTTATATCATAAAAGAGAATTAAGAATATTAAGAATATTATTGGTATTATTTTTTGCACAAATTAGCAACTTGACTTGAAACTTGAAAATATAAGAGAAGAAGAAGAAGAATAAGTAGAGATGAATTGGTGTGAGATTTGGTGTTGGGGAATGGGGTATTTATAAGTGTCAAAATGTGTTAGAAAAAAAAATTTTTTTGAAAACTAACCGTTGATAATCAATGGCTAGTTTTCAATTCAAATTTCGATCGTTGATCATCATGGCTAGTTGATCTCAGCCGTTGATTTTCAACGGCTATTTTCAGTAACCAGTCGATCGACTACAAACTAATCGATCGACAGTTGTCGATCGACTGGTCACTGGATTAAAAAAAATTGGTTAACCGGTCAGATTACCGTAACCTAACCGCCGGCCACCGGTTGACGATGCTGGTCAACGGTTAACCGTAACCGGTCAACCGATTAGAAACCAGCGGTTAGGCGGTTAACCCTAACCGTATTAACACGTCTAGGTCAATTGCCCATTTTCTTTGGCATATTTTGATATCTATTTTGGTCAATTCCTAATATTTGGTATGTTACTCGTATGTATTTTCGACAATTCTTAATATATATTTTGGTCAATATCCTGTATTTTTGTCAGTTCAATGTATTTTTAGTCAATTCCTTAAATATGACCGGATACTGTAATTAATAAATTTCTGCAATAGATATATACTTTGTTCCTTTTTTGTTTTTTAAATTTTTTCTCAACATGAAATACCAAAACTTGAAAAATAAATTTGAAATCTTCTTAATTTATTGTTAATTTTTTTTTATTTTTTGAAATCTCAAAATTTTTGGGAAGAAGATGATGGGTGGATTTTATTATTATTATTATTATTATTATTATTATTATTATTATCTTCTAAATCCTAATTTTTGTGAGGAAGATGAAAGAGGTGAGGTGGTGGTGTAGTGGGGTAAGAAAAGGTAAAGGTGAATAAGAGGGAAAAAAAGTTTTGTTATGATTTTTTTTTAACTTTCCCTTTATCCAACAAATACCACATATAATAGTATTTAGGATCACATTCTCTTATCAAACTGAACCAACGGAGCATCGGTAAGGATAGCACTTTATAATTAATACTCCCTCACTTTATAACTAATAGTCCCTCCGCTCCCTTCGATCTGAGGCAATATGATTTTTTTTTTTTTTTAAAGTTCGGAAAATATAATCAGACAATGACATAACTACTACCTACGTTCCAGGAAATGGTGCACCACAAATAGGAACTAATAAAGAGACCCGCGATCTCGTAGAAAGACATCACGATCCCTTACGGAAAAAAAATGATTTGCTGAGGTGGCGTTAGTAGCACCTGAGAGACAGAAGAGTGCCAACTCTGGTTAGATGGTTGTAGAGGACAGCATTCCATAGTTAGCGCATTCATCATAGTTAGCAGTTCCAGCTCTGGGTATTGAGTCTTGACTTAGACTTAGAATCGAACTCTTTGTAACGGGTAGTTGCAATTCTGGAAAAAGAGGCGAACCTGGGTGATCTATCCATGACCAGGATGAAACTTGGGTGAAACTAAGTGGAGGTCCGAACCGACTGATGCTTTTTTTCACATTCTATCTGTCGTGTTTACATTTTGAAAAGTTAATCATTGTTACTTTTTATTTTTCCAATAAAAAGTAAATATTATTTTACTACTTTTACTCTTATCTTTATTACTTCACAATTTTAATGATTTTAAATAAAAAGATATTATCGCCATTTAATACCTATAATTATAACATCAACCATATTACAAAAATCAATACATCATAGTGCTGTCAATATATACATTATAATACAAAAACAAATATATCGGTTAGAGATTTATAAATATCTAATTTGTACAAATACTAAAAATCAAACATTATAGTACAAAAATCAATGAATTATAACATTTAATCAGATATTGTGACCGGTCAAGACTCATCAATTTATCTTACACTACCAATATAATGAACTACTGAAGCAAACGCTTCAAAATGAGTCAATATGGAACATTTGAAAGAATAACTATAAATCACAATGCAAATGTAGCCAAATTTTATTGCATGGGAGTTTCTAGCATTTGTTAGAAGTAAATCATCAAGGATTCAACTACTCAATGCTGCAATTATTCTTGTTAATAATTACAGTATACATTTCAATCCAAGCCTGTGTAATTACTCAGGCAAACAATAATAATTACTTTTAATCCTGTAATTCATTCCAAATTCAATCCATCTGAAATCAATGTTGCTGACTTTTGCCCCTTGTTTTATTCATTTTGTTGATGCTGACGTTTAGTCTCTTTCTAAAATTACATTCACTTGTATTTTTTTTTTAATTAGTCTGATCATAGTTTTTGAAATTACGCAATTAAATATAAAATAAAAATCAACTCCTCACCATCTCTAATTGCTTATTCTCACTCTTAGCACCACCTTTGCTGAAAACCTCCTCCATCTCTTCCAGGCTCCGCCCCTTCGTCTCCGGCAAGCAGAAGAAGACGAAAACCCAAGCCACCACTGCCACGCTGGCAAACAAATAAAACGCCCCTCCAATCGTTATCGCCGACGACAACGACAAAAACGACATCGACACCGTCGCATTCATCAGCCTATTTACCGCCACGCTGACGCTAGCCCCTGCCGCTCTCAGCCGCGTCGGGAAAATCTCCGCACTATACACCCAGCACACCGGACAAAGCCCGATATTAAAAAACATTAAAAACATGTACACAAATATCAAACTAAGCACCAGGGCCCACACCAGCCTTGTCTCGGCCCGCTCCACAACCGTCAGGCAAGTGGCCAGCCCGGTCAGTGCCACGATCATCCCGCCAATGCTGACCAGGAGCAATGTCCTCCGGCCGACCTTGTCGATGATGAACGTCGATATCGTTATAAACGTCAGCTTCACCAACCCAACGCCGACCGTTGCGAGCAAAAGCTTCCTCCGGGCAGTGACGCCGGCCTTCCTGAAGATCCTCGGCCCGTAGAGTATCACGGCCTCCGTGCCCGTCGCATGTTCGAAGAAATGCACGCCGACGCCGGCTATCAGCATCCGCCGAACAGTCGGCGTCGGCCTGAGAATCAATTGCGTCCACACGCCGGCCTCATTTCTCTCGTCCTTTTTCAATTTCTTGATCTCAACAAACTCATCCGTGCAATTCTCGTCTATCCCGGCCGCTCTCTTAATGTCTTTCAATCTCCGTTCGGCCTCTTCGCCGTCGTCGCACACTTTGTACAAGATCCTCTTTGCCTCGCCGACCCGGCCCTGCATGATGAGCCACCGGGGCGACTCGGGCATCTTGAGCAAACCAATAGCCAAGAAAAGAGACGGGATCGCCGCGATCCCGAGCATCAGTCTCCAACCGAGCTCCAACCGCAAGTTCGCGAAGATGTTGTTGGAGATGTAACCAAGCAATATCCCAACGCTGATTCCGATTTCAGGGAGAGAGGATAGGAAGCCGCGGGTGTGGGCGGAGGATATCTCGGCCGCATAGACCGGCGCGATCATCAGGGCGAAGCCGACGCCGACGCCGGCCGTGCACCGTCCAAGTAGGAGGATGGCGTAGGTCGGCGCGTAGCCCATTAGGATGGAGCCGAGCATGAAGATTATCGAGGCTAACATTATGGTGTAGCGTCGGCCGATATAGTCGGAGGTTCGGCCGGCGCAGAGGGACCCGACGAGGGCGCAGAGGTTTAGGATCCCGGCCAGGAGTTCGAGCTGGCTTTCTTTCACCGTGAATTCTTCTTTTATGAAGATCATGGCACCGCTCATCACGCCGGTATCTGCAAATTAATTTGTTAATTTTAATTTTTTTTTGGAAGGACAAATCGAACGTGTCTAATCAGGAAAAGCTGAGAATCACTTTTATAAAGAGTTTCTCCATATTTGGGTGCACTAGTCATCACCAAAACTACGTTGTATGCAAAACCAAAAATAATATAATGTATACACAGGCATATATGTTGAACTCACCATAGCCGAATATAATGGAAATCATAGATCCCACAATAGCGCAGGCACAGGCATATTTGTTGAGCTTTCGCTGGCTATCACCGCTAATCACACCGGTCTCCATTTTCTAATTTGATTTTTTTATTCTTTTTTGGCTATACAAGTCCACAACTTGCAACTTGCAAACTATATATAAACACAGAGCCAAGAAAATTATTGCATCTGTACACTTTTTAGGTCTATATAGTAAACGCTTCAATGCATTATGGTACCCGTACCCCACAACGCCAGCCTTGTAATTGACAAATATGAGTAAAATATCGGAACCATTTGAGATAAAGAAGAATAAAAAATAAAACCCAGTTTTTAGTACCACAAAAATTGATGATGCGGGGAGAAAAGATGAGAAAAATAATATGTTGGGAAATTCGGGTTTTTAAAAGACATTTATATGCACAAGGCTAGAAAACAGTTGTACATCTGTAATAATAGTATAACCTCTTTCACTTTTCTTGTTTTAAGTAACTATTCAAAAGGAGTTGGATAAGAACGCGATTCTTACGTTCGACCCTTGAACTTTTTTGTCTATCTTTTCATTACAAATTTGTTTGCAAAACTAGTGAAATGTGGATGATCTGCACGGCATCAATCATGATTTCTTATTAATGTAATCCGATACTAGATTAGGGCTACGTGTGTTTTAGTAAGAGATCTAGTGTGCATGAGATACTGCAATATATACACACACTATTGCATAGTTATTCATAAATTTTCTTTTATCAAAAAGTATTATTTTTTTATTAAATAATATCAAGCATGGCTTAAGCTCTAAATATAGATTTTGAGTATATATCCGGACACAAATACGGACTCGGGACACGACACGACATGAACACAAAAACACGTTTATTTTTAAAAATATAGGACACGATACAACTCGTACAAGTTTATAATATAAATAATTATTAATATACTTATTTCCTATAAATATTAAATTGTAATAATATTTATTTTCAATGAACCATCTAAAATAATTACAAACTCATTCACAAAAACAAAACTGATAAAACTCAAAGTAAAATGAAAAATGATATTAAAAGAAAGAAAAAAAATAAAATTTTTGATTTTTTTTTAAAAAACGTGTCAAGGACGTGTCCCCGTATGTCCCGCCGTGTTCGAACCGTTTCCCCTAAAAAGAATAATTTTTTTTCAGTTTAATGTGTGTGTGTGTGTGTGTGTATATATATGAAAACTTTACGGTACGTTTAAGGGCAACATGCCCTCCACCCTCTTTCATTTACAACCATGAATTTCTTAATCTGAAAAGCCTAAAAATTAATGTACTGGTTCTTATTAAATTCCACTAAGTGAAGAATGGTATCTTGAAGATATCGTAAAAGTTATCATATATATATATATATATATATATATATATATATATATAGATTTTGTAGAAACGAGACAATTGGAAAAAGTTACAATTCTAACAAGACTATCTTGCCATAAACCTTCGATGTCAGAGCTTCGAGGAGTTTTTAAAATCACTAACTCACGGAGTTGAGATAATTTATTTTATATATAGAGTTCTTAAAATCAGTAACTCACGGAGTTTATCTCAACTCCGTGAGTTAGTGATTTTAAGAACTCCTCGAAGCTCTGACATCGAAGGCTTATGGCAAGATAGTCTTGTTAGAATTGTAACTTTTTCCAATTGTCTCGTTTCTACGAAATTAATAGATTTATTGGTCTCATATCCATTAGGCAAATAATATAAAGGAATATTATCTGAAAACAAACAACGTCTATTTCTATTTTCTTACTCAAATCTTTTATGGATAAGAACCAACAGCAAATGGCCTTCGGATTAGGCGCCGTTTTTGAACTCTCATCTGACCTTGGACTTTTTCATCACTCTGAGCGTGTGTTTTTGATCGAAAACTATAACAGATTACCGTGTGTAAAATTTAATTTTTATTCAAACGATATTTTTCATTAAATAGAATTAATATAAGTTGTATAATATATAATAATGCTATCATTTGATAAACTTGAGATGAATAAGTGATATTAATGAATAGAATAATTAAAAATTAAAAATCCGACTCATAGTTGAATAAATTTTGGAAACGGTTGGGTTTATGGTTAACACTGACGTGATATAGAATAAAAAGATCCAACTTATGGTGACAATACATGTGTGTATTAATAAAGCAAAGGAATTTAAGATGGATGCTAAAGTACTACTCCCTTCGATTCTTAATAAATGACGTTCTGGTTTGGGATGGGATAATTAAGAATTGTGTAATTTGACTAAATTGCCCCAAATAATCAACCTCTTAAATATTTATAATTATCTTTTACATAAAAAAAATCTTATTTATCTTTATCCATCTATTATACTTACATATTTTCTAAAACTTATCTTTCACAAAATATTATTGATAGGTTAAAAAATAAAGAATTTATTAGAATTGTGATAGGGATAAAATAGACAGAAAATGTGATAAATATCTTAAACGTCATTTTATATGAAAACTGAGAAAGAGTCCAGAACGACAATTATTTAGGAACGGAGGGAGTAATAAATTAAGGAAAATTTACCATTTACTACACTTTAATCAACAATAATTTTCATATAATCCATCAACTTTTGCTCTTCCCATTTAGGTTAAATATTTATCATATAATCATAAAAATTTGATTAAAGTGACCAGACTGCCTTAAATCTGCCACAAACGACATCTCCGTTTTGCATGGTATGAAGCGTGATATGCGCTTCTAAAAATAATCCCACGAAAAAAAAACCCTTTCATATTACCCACGATCTTCTGAATAAATCTGGTCGCAATAATGAGAAAAAACAAACAAACAATTATTGATCCCAATTGTCTATATTGCGGCAGACGGAAGTTTTAATTTCTGACGATTTTTTGTGCGATGGAAGTAAACGACAGTAAGTCACCTGCCCCACCACACCTTTTTTTTGTATCGATGTATTGTTTACGTGTTAAACTGGATTTTTCAAGTTTTTTTTTTTGAAATTTTTTCTTCTTTTTGTTTTCCGTTAAATTTCTTAGAAATTCAACATGAACTCTGCCTATTTTGTACCTTGTTTGGTTGTTTCTTCATGAAGCTTCTTGTACTTATTCTTCAATTTGAATTTTTCATTGGAGATAGTATGGAATACAATGAACGTTAATTAATGATTTATGTAGACTTGCAATTTTATATTAGTACTGTTTTGTATGTTAGTATGGAATAAACTGGATTTTCATCAATTAAACACACAAGCCTGTGATTTAATATCCCCAAACAGTACTAATTAATATATATAGGTTTGGTTGACTATGGTGGTATCATTATCCTTTGTGGTTATCGTGGAGAAACACTTGTCGTGCCAGTAGAATCAAGCTCGTGTTTAGATTATTTGATGGACAAGATTTGCGCACAATGGAGCCAGCTCGATAGATTTAACTTCACTATGCACTATTCCATCCCAGAATTCCCGAGGTGTTTACTAACTAATGATATTGATTTCAAGATGATGGTCAACCTTGTAATATCTTTTGGTCTGGTGCGGGTTAGTGTTGACATTTCGAGCAGCGAAAAATCAACAGATATTGTGGATGAAGAGGAGGATATGCTATCGACTTTGATACCTAGCCACACAAAGAAATTATTGATTACGGGTTGGGATAAAGAGATAT
>BMAC01000085.1:1949931-1960255 GCA_014905375.1 Phtheirospermum japonicum | reverse complement strand
TAACTTTTTCCAATTGCTCTCGTTTCTACGGAAATTAATAGATTTATTGGTCTCATAATCCATTAGGCAAAATAATATAAAGGAATATTATCTGAAAAACAAAACAACGTTCTATTTCTATTTTCTTACTCAAATCTTTTATGGATAAGAACCAACAGCAAATGGCCTTCCGATTAGGCGCCGTTTTTGAACTCTCATCTGACCTTGGACTTTTTCATCACTTCTGAGCGTGTGTTTTTGATCGAAAACTATAACAGATTACCGTGTGTAAAATTTAATTTTTATTTCAAACGATATTTTTCATTAAATAGAATTAATATAAGTTGTATAATATATAATAATGCTATCATTTGATAAAACTTGAGATGAATAAGTGATATTAATGAATAGAATAATTAAAAATTAAAAATCCGACCTCATAGTTGAATAAATTTTGGAAACGGTTGGGTTTATGGTTAACACTGACGTGATATAGAATAAAAAAGATCCAACTTATGGTGACAATACATGTGTGTATTAATAAAGCAAAGGAATTTAAGATGGATGCTAAAGTACTACTCCCTTCGATTCTTAATAAATGACGTTCTGGTTTGGGATGGGAGTAATTAAGAATTGTGTAATTTGACTAAGTTGCCCCAAATAATCAACCTCTTAAATATTTATAATTATCTTTTACATAAAAAAAATCTTATTTATCTTTATCCATCTATTATACTTACGTATTTTCTAAAACTTATCTTTCACAAAATATTATTGATAGGTTAAAAAATAAAGAATTTATTAGAATTGTGATAGGGATAAAATAGACAGAAAAGTGTGATAAATATCTTAAACGTCATTTTATATGAAAACTGAGAAAGAGTCCAGAACGACAATTATTTAGGAACGGAGGAGTATAAATTAAGGAAAATTTACCATTTACTACACTTTAATCAACAATAATTTTCATATAATCCATCAACTTTTGCTCTTCCCATTTAGGTTAAATATTTACTATATAATCATAAAAATTTGATTAAAGTGACCAGACTGCCTTAAATCTGCCACAAACGACATCTCCGTTTTGCATGGTTATGAAGCGTGATATGCGCTTCTAAAATAATCCCACGAAAAAAAACCCCTCTCATATTACCCACGATCTTCTGAATAAATCTGGTCACAATAACAAGAAAAAACAAACAAACAACCCAATTATTGATCCCAATTTTCTATATTGCGGCAGACGGAAGTTTTAATTTCTGACGATTTTTTGTGCGATGGAAGTAAACGACAGTAAGTCACCTGCCCCACCACCTGTTTTTGTATCGATGTATTGTTTACGTGTTAAACTGGATTTTTCAAGTTTTTTTTTGAAATTTTTTTCTTCTTTTTGTTTTCCGTTAAATTTCTTAGAAATTCAACATGAACTCTGCCTATTTTGTACCTTGTTTGGTTGTTTCTTCATGAAGCTTCTTGTACTTATTCTTCAATTTGAATTTTTCATTGGAGATAGTATGGAATACAATGAACGTTAATTAATGATTTATGTAGACTTGTAATTTTATATTAGTACTGTTTTGTATGTTAGTATGGAATAAACTGGATTTTCATCAATTAAACACACAAGCCTGTGATTTAATATCCCCAAATAGTACTAATTAATATATATAGGTTTGGTTGACTATGGTGGTATCATTATCCTTTGTGGTTATCGTGGAGAAACACTTGTCGTGCCAGTAGAATCAAGCTCGTGTTTAGATTATTTGATGGACAAGATTTGCGCACAATGGATCCAGCTCGATAGATTTAACTTCACTATGCACTATTCCATCCCAGAATTCCCGAGGTGTTTACTAACTAATGATATTGATTTCAAGATGATGGTCAACCTTGTAATATCTTTTGGTCTGGTGCGGGTTAGTGTTGACATTTCGAGCAGCGAAAAATCAACAGATATTGTGGATGAAGAGGAGGATATGCTATCGACTTTGATACCTAGCCACACAAAGAAATTATTGATTACGGGTTGGGATAAAGAGATATCGGCAGTCGGTCAAAAGTTCGAAGGTGGGGCGAAGGAATTTAGGATTGCACTTCGTAAGACCGCGATTGGTGGTGGTTTTGAATTTCAGTGGGTGAGAAACGAGGCAGCGAGGGTTACAGCGAGGTGTGAGCATGATAATTGCAGTTGGTATGTTCATGCCTCGATGGAGCGTGTTAATGATTATTTTTACGTGCGACAATTTAATAATGTCCACACGTGCGGAGCTTGTTTTATACCATTAAAAMATAATYGGGTTAGTGCCGAKCTTGTCTCACTCTTGATCTTARACGATGTTCGTCAAATGTTGGACACTCGCCCCGTCGATGTTGTCAATTTGTTCTCCAGCAAATACGGGTTACAAATTTCATACAAAATTGCTTTTTGCGCTGTGGAGAAGGCCAGAAGATGTGTACTTGGTGATGTTGGAGATTCATTTGGGGATCTAGATTTCTACCTCGAATGTGCTCTAAAATCCAACCCGGGTTCGCACATAATTTTAGACGTCAATAAGGAGTCACGACGTTTCAAGAGAATTTTTATTTTATTTGCGGCATGTATCGAAGGCTTCAATTTCTGTCGACCATTGTTGTTCATTGATGGAACACACTTGAAGGGAAAGTTCAAGGGTCATCTATTCGGTGCAACCGGAAAGGACGGGGACAACGGTATATTTTCCTCAACTTACTACTTATGTGCATATGTAGTACATAATTTTATAAAAGTAGCATGTAATATCCTTGGGCTTGTGATGCTTACATGCAGGAGATTAATTTGATTTTTTAGTATAACTGCACACTACTATATTATAGTAGTATAATATAGTATGGAATTAACTATAGTAATATGAGATAGTATGGAATTAACTAAGATCAAGAGTGAGACTCGTCATCTTCAGTCCTAGTACTGAATGTAAAAAATATCTTGTTTGGTTATAATGGACTTGGCTTATAGTCATGCTTTATAAAGGACAGTATGTTGTAAATTTATGTGAGTATGGCATTATTTTTACATAACTACTGTTTTGTATACCCTATGATGCAATTTTGAACAATTTTTCATATAGTATGGTTTTTTTATTGAATAGCATAAAATTAATCTAGTTTTGCGCATTACATGTAATTATGTTTATTATTATTACTATTATTATTATTATTATTATTATTATTATTATTATTATTATATTTATTATTATTATTATTGATGTTGTGTTTATTATGTTTATTAATATTATTATTAAATTAATATTATTATTCTTGTTGTTGTTGTTGGAACTTCTAGGTCTATACCATGTAGCCTTTGCAGTCGTGGATGCTGAGACGTCCGATAATTGGGCGTGGTTCATGGAGAACCTGAAACAGATCATTTCACCGTATCGCGAGGTCACATTTGTGTCCGATAGGAATCCAGGTCTTCTTAATGCTATGAGTAAGGTATTCCCAAGAAACCCACACGCATTTTGCTTGAATCATTTGAGGACAAACTTGAAACATGCATTCAGTGGAAGGCGATGCTCAGTGGGTCTGCGTGGTAGATTGGAGTGGCTTTTGAAAAAAGCCGCTTATGCGCCCACGGTGGCATCATTTCAAGATTTTATGGGAAAGTTTTTAAGAGAGGGTGGAGGTACAGCTAAGAATTTCATTGATAATATGGATGTTACAAAATGGGCGAATGTTTATTTCATAGGAAAAAGATATGGAAAAATGAGCTCAAATGCGGCCGAGTCATTCAATAGTTGGGTGTTGGAGGAAAGAAATTTGCCTATTACCAACTTGGTTGATAAACTAAGGATTAAGTTGATGTGACAAATCTCGAGTAAGTATTACATTCATGTTATAATAATTTTTTGATATCGTTGATGTTTTTAATTTCAATTTTTTATAATTTCTTAATCTAGACAGGGAAAAGATTTGTCGAGGTTGGACTACGGATTTATGTCCATCAATTGTCAAGAAGCTTAAAATACTCATCGCTGAGGCAAGGTTGTGGCCGGTGACTATGTCGTCAGAGTACATTTTCGAAGTCCATAGCAGTCCATCAGTCCAGGTAAACCTGAACGATCACACATGCTCATGCATGAAATGGCAGATTTGCGCATTACCATGTTCGCATGCGTTAGCGTGCATATTGCGGACTTCTAAGTCTATACCGTCATTCGTGGACCAATTTTATCACACCGATACTTACGTACGTTGTTACTCGTATCCTATACTACCGGTCCCAATGTTTGGTGAAATGCGAGATCCGGAGGATGATGCTAGAATTATTCCGCCAACGACTAAACGTCCACCTGGAAGGTCGAAGTACAAGCGATACTTGTCTAGGGGCGAGCATATTCCTCGAAAAATGAAATGTGGTAGATGCGGCCGAGTTGGGAATCATAACAAAAAAACTTGTACTGAGCCAATACATTGATCCCATCTATTTTATGTATGTTTGTTTGTTTGACCTATCTTCTGAAATACCTTTGTACTCGTATTGAACCATTTCGATAAGGTTGTTGAGTGTTGATATCAGAATTCATTGTTTAATTGTCAGTTTGGATTCCATTTCGCATTGTAGCTTAATCGGGTAATATAGAATTGCCAACCGGGTAGTACAGAGTTGGCAACCAAGTATATATTTTCTTATTTTTTTTGGGCTACCATATCTTTGTTGGTTGGAATTTTTCATTTATATGAGCTGTCTTTAATTTTTGTGTTGATTTATATATTCTCATTTTTATACTCTTTCAATAGTATGGAAAGATCAGCGTCGGCATATATTGTTGTGCATGTAGACAGTCTAAATGTATAACAAACCTTCTGATTTTAGTTCGAGTAGTGTGGAATTAGTAGCCTTACCATATACTTCTAGTATGATACATGATGGATATCACAACCCTCAAATTTTTTTATTGCGTTTAAATTCCATACTATGAGGATCTGTAGTGAGGATATATTTACTTAGTATGCGAACATTTCAGATTCCCARATGTACAGTAGGTTTCATTCATGTATTAAGGGAAATGTATTGATTGTATGAAAATTCCTATTTTGTCCCACAARCCAACCAGTTTGCAATATTGGACATACTGCTAATCTAAAAATATTCAAAATATATGTTGAGTAGTTTGGAATTAGCAGTCTTACAAAATTTATGGCTTAGTTTGKAATTAGCAAGTGATTYTTGTTTTGGGAATGTAAACCTCTAGCATATACCATGTATTAAGGGAAACAAAGGGGTAGTATGGAAATTATCATTTTGTCCCATACAACAACCAACCAGTATGAAATATATGATTTGCTGCTGATCTAAAAATATTAGACTTCAAAGTAGGTTCAATTTATCTGAATACTCATACCATCAAAAATCCAATTTATATGTAAAGCAAAAAAAAAGGGTGGAACATGATATCATATATTCAGTCTTGGAAAATGGTCACTGGATTACAAACTGAATCACTAACATGCTGCTAATTGCATAACATGACAAATAAATTTTGTTTTTATTAATGGCCACTATTCATTCTTCACTTTTTCATCACCAATGCTTCAATCATCTCAGCCTTGAATTTATTCAAAATGTATTTGCTAATAATGAGAGGTATTTCTTTCCGCTGCACTACATGCTTCATGAAGAAACAAACAAACACAGCACAATCGTTCCTGTGGTCGATGGACAAAAGTTTATTTAGTAAAAAAGGAAATCATAAAACTTATTTGTTTGAATATTTTCATAGTTGATAATACGATGCTTACGTCTCTCCTTGAGATGGTATATTTTCCAACTTCTCGATAGGTAAATGGGTTTCCTGTGTACCTAGTTGTAGTTCCTTCACTGCCCCTGCGCCAGAAGCGACTTCTACGATCTCCTTCAGCATTTTAAACATAAGTGAAAATCTCATTTATAATTCCATTCTCACTTTTCTATTACATAATACTACCGAAAGTAGTAAATACCAATGCGAGCGCATCGCGCAAGTATTTGTCTAAGATATCAGTCGTCTGGGGCCTTTTTGAATTATAAAATCTCCATGTTTCATCCGCGAGGTCGAACACCAACAAAGTCCAGTGGTTCGCTCCTACATCGCTAATCGTGTCACCAGTGGACAGAACTGGAAACAATAGCAGAGCATTTTCATTCCTAGTTGCTTCAACAACCTCTCTCAAAAGCTTCTCGCAGCGTTGCATAACGATTCTTATCTGTATTTACAAAATATATGATGCTAACGTAATTTACCAATATAATTGAAAAGGACCACAAAAAACATTGGTTCAACTAAGTAACGTGTGTACCCAGCAATCGAAAGGTACGATAGTTATGTTATTCTCGGTGTTATACTCCCTCATGAGGTGATGCCCGTAAGCACAAATAACCTTTATGAAAATAACAAGATTTAGATCACACTGCCCGCCATCGATTCAAGCAAACGTGTAAAAAATGTTACCATTTTGAAACTATTTGATAAATACTTACACTATTGCTTATGTATACACCTTTAAATATGTCCATGATCATCTCCATCGTCAAACAGACCATTGTCCTCTCATCGTAGTAAATCGTCTCACTACACGCAAGTCACAAATAAATATTCGGGAAGTTACAAGAAAAAAGTAATTTGTAATTCCAGACTACATGCAGATAGAATTTCATTGAAAATAAAAAYAATTTGCATCGTACACTTACCATAACCCCTTTTTGTATTTCTCCACTAAGGCCATCAAACATCTGTCTGTCAAGTGTCGTCCACAATGTCCTTTGCACTTTTTATCGAGCATCTTTAGGAATTGCACATTGTCTAGAGACTGTCCAGACTCGCATAAAACTCCATTTTTTGTTTTCATCTTCTTTTTAGCTTTTGGACCAATGTCATATTCGAAATCATCGTCAACAACAGGTATTCTCTGTTTTGTTTTAATACGCCTTACCATAGAATTCTGTTTCACTGGCTCCTCGCTACTTGGCCCGTCATGCTTTGTCGAAAGCGCTTGGGTCACTGCATGAACGGCCGGCTCTGCGACATCTTCGTACCACCTGCGTAGTGTGCTTCAAAAATTAAGCACGGGATATAACAATAATGATGGAATTTCAATAGTATGGAATATAACAATTTACGGATTAGTACAGAATTTAACAAATTATGATGGAATTTCTATAGTATAGATTAGTAGCACCACCCAAATTTATGATGCGTAGTGTGGAAGTATACTGTGTACACAGTCAAACTCAATTTTCTTTTTTTTTTACTCATGTATGTACATAAAGGACTTACCTGTCGTTCAATTGCTCGATTTGTTCTACTTGAGCCTGATTCAATTGTTTTTGTTCTTCGAGCTGCTGCTCCAGAGTGAGTACTTTTTTTTTTGTTTCTTCAAAATCCTTCACAATCAATTCATACTCTCCACGCAAATGCGATATTTCTGTCGTCTTTGTTGTTAACTTTTCATTGATATTCCATATGTGCTCATCTTTCTTTGTGAGGTCACACTGTGCATTTCTCCACTTCACGACCAAATCATCATAACACAACTTTTCTCCATCATATGTCGGTATCTCACAGTTTATAGGGACAGYGTGGACGACTTCATTTTCAGATTGAAGCCGCACATTTTCTTCCAYCAACTTCACATTCTCTGCCTGTAACCTTGTATTCTTTTCTTCTGATGYATTATGCGCCTTCARTATGTCGGAATATAGCTTCCGTGCAGCAGTCACCTCTTCCYCGAGTCGGTTATTTTCTTCATCAAGTCGGGCATTAGGAGTCCCCAGACTAGGATGACTTCTATGGTCAAAATCTTCATTGTTCTGATGCGGAATGTCGTTGCATGCACCGATTTTGACCTTAGATACATATCGACCCAGCCACGACTTTAATWTTTTAGCTTTGGCGAMTTCTTCCAGTGTCGGYTCAAGGTCGCCTACCACAACCTGTTTCACAAGTTGAGTTACTGAATACTAAGACCCTCACAATACCATAGCAAGAGCACAATTGCGGAAATACATACTACACAAAAACATGATTATATAATTCAATCCCATACTAGATGTCCCAGTTCATTTTATACAAAATAAAGCAAGCATCTCAATATCATATTTCACATTTAGATATATTAATTCACAATCCATAATTTTTGATATAATATCATACGAAAAAAAAAAGGGTGGCAAAACCTTACCTGGTCTTCTGACAACTCCATAAACATTCTTCTACTGACCACTGTTTTTAGATTAGGGAGATGCCACTTCACAATCCTCGGCATCTTCGTTGGCAAAGCATCTCTCTCATCGATCAGCGCATGCTCGCACAACCAATACTTTGAAAACAAAAAATAAATTAATCAATTTTTAAAGAAAAATTTTATTTTACTACTATTACAAAACATAATTACAACTAAATATTCAAAGATTCATAAATTAAATTCTTACCGGCAATATCATTGTGCAACCTTTCACCTTATAAGGTTCTCTATGTTTATGCACAAGTGAATCCACTAACATGTTCTTTATCTCCCCACTCCAATCATACTTCATCATGTTGTCGAGGTTCTCAAGATATTGTAACCAGCCCCAGGTTACAATAACACCARTCTGGGGAAAGAWAACAGTCGCAATGAGAAGTAGGCAAAGCAACCTCACAGCATCGTCAATGTCATTAGCCAGTGATTCCTTCCGACTGAGTACTTCATGCAACTTCTCCTTCACTAATCTCTGATTCAGTTCGAGATCACCCTTAAACATCCTGTTAGAAAAACTCCACTCTTTTTTTTTTCCTTTAAACAAATTTATTTGTTCGTCACCGTCCACAATACCAAAAATCAGTTGCACGTCTCGCTTTGTCACCCCCACTGCCTTCCCCCCCAGCAAAAACTTTCGATCTTCAGGGTTAAAAGTGCACATAATGTCTGCTGTGTTGGAATCGAGTCTCAAAAAGTCATCCGACTTGACACTGCCCGAGTATAAGCACTTGAATAGAAGGTAAAACGGCGTCTTCTTCATAACTTGTAAATGTTCTTCGCCTATTTTATCCCTATAATTATTAAATGCAGTGACAATGCTCGCCATCGTGGATCTAAATTGCCTGAAAACATTCAAATACTAGTTACTATTTAAACATAAACGATACAACAAAATTATACCACCACATAACTTACATAATTAATGTTCGGTTATATTTTTTAATGAAATTAAATAAATTACAATAGTAAAAAAAAATGCACCGATAGTTCGTTGGTACGCCCCGGTACCCGTTGTATGCCATTAGCTTGATTCTCATATTCAATCACATTCTATCACTTCAGTCTGTATACATACTGTCAATTCAATTACATTCTATCAATTTGTCCAAACTACATATTTAAATCAAATAAATAATATGCACAAAAATAATATGTAACTACAAACTACACACTGATAATATTCCATACTTCTGAAGTGTCCAATAGTATGGAATATTTAAAATCAGTGTACATTACTATCTAAAAAAAACCTTSAGTAATCTAGTGCAGTAAGAAATTCTAAGAAATAAATATAATAGTATGGAATTTTGTGAAATGCAGTATGAARTAGAAAATATGGGATAACTTCCACAATACAAACTGCATACTGGATTGGCTAAAATGCACTTTCTCATAAAATTCCATACTATGAACTCAAATAATAGGTATTCACTTCAAATTATCCCAAAATATTTCATACTACTTCTATATTATTTTGTAGAATTCTCATAATATTTCATACTACAGGTCTAGAATAGTATGGAATATTTAAAATCAGTAGATACTACTTCTATATAATATTCAAAAAATATTGAGTTTATACTACTATTACATATTAAAAAAAAATCAGATAACAACAGGACACGATTAATAGTATGGATTTTATGTAATGTAGTACGAAATAGAAAATATTGGATAACTTCCACACAGACTGTATACTAGTACGAAATAGAAAATATTGGATAACTTCCACACAGACTGTATACTAGATTGGCTTAAATGAATTTTCTCACAAAATTTCATACTACCAACTCAAATAGTATGTATTCACTACAAATTAACTCAAGAAAAATACAAATACACAGACAAACGCATCTGCTTTGTCTCATGGAAAATTATAAGTATTTTTTGGTGCAAAGGCACTGCAATTGTCAAGTTGTAACTGTACACTATCTCAGATTTGAATTTTCATAATATTCCATTCTCCTGTAATAGTATGGAATTTTGTAAAATGCAGTATGGAAATAACTATAATAGTATGGAATTTTGTGAAATGCAGTATGAAATAGATTTCATACTAGCTAGATAAACAGATAAACRSATMWRC